>VDFB02016231.1:0-30008 GCA_007258455.2 Sequoia sempervirens
ACTGGAAAATGAAGAGATAGATCAAGATGTAAGAGCAAAGGAATCGACATGGGAAATGGTGGGTCAATTACTTATGGATGAGGAAATCAAAAACATGGAAGGGTTCATATAATCACGGGTTGTCCTAAGTAAGCATCCTAAGCGAATGCAAGGCCCTGGTAATGCCAACAGGTAGGTTGGATCTGTAATCACTCACAAGGCTTGATTTTGTAGGAAAAATAATCATCCTTTATAGAAAGTTGGGCAATGAATTGATTTGAAATTTTTTGGCCCTTGAGGTTCTCGCAGCACTGAAAAAGGTACTAGCTCTACTCTATGTTTGATCCAAGGAAAGGACCGTAATTACCTTCTCTCGGGTGGTGCATTAATCCATGGGTCGCAACGCAGAACTCCTAAGGGACATCCCCTTTAACTGGAATTCATGGTAGTTGTTTTACTTCAATGAAGGGGTGTTATAGAGCTTTGGTAGTTAAGAGGTAGAGTGGTATGGAGGTGCTAGTGCTACCGAATTTCAGTGGGAAGAGGCAAGTTTTCTGAGGATTTTTTGGAGACATATGAGGCTCAACTATCGTGCATTTTCAAAAGTACTTTGGAATATTTGTGGGTGGTGATTAGAAGGTTCATCAAAGAACACTAGCTCCAGGGTGATCATCACCATGATGGTATGATGCTAAGCCTCTTCTTCGCGAATGTGTTGCATTTGACAAGGAGCAAGGAAACGATTCAAAAATGCATGAAGCTTTTGGTAGACAATCATGTGGAAGCCTTCTCAAAGGTGTTGGCATCTTGTGCCAAATAGCTAGTGGAGGGGATGGTTTGTGGGATGTTGAACATGGCTAGAACAAGAAGCGATATGAAGGTTGGAGCGATAGTGGAAAATTTTAGAGAGTTCTAGCAAGAGATTTGAGGGGATTCTTGGAGCATTTAATTGCAAACAAAAATGTTTTATCAGATGCCCAGATTAGTCAAATGACTGATCTAGGGATAGGTCTCATAACCATCCTTTCAAAAACCCACTGAGAGATATTTCTTTTTGATTGATTTGGTCTTTGAATTAATGGAAAGAGTGCTACCCTCTTTGGTAGTGATTTGTCTAAAAAAACCACATTTGATATTTTTGCCACTCATGCTATGAATTTTATTCACATACTACTTTAATTCACCATGAAAATATTTCATTGCTTTGAATACAAGTTTAATTCGGAAATGAAAATTGTTCATTGGTTTAAATACAAGTTTAATTCACCAATGAAATTTTTTCATTAGTTTGAATACAAATTTAATTCATCAACAAAATTATTTTACTGGTTTTTATAAAGGTTTAATTTACCAACAAAAATATTTTTCTTGTTTGAAACCAGGTTTAATTTTCCAATAAAAATATTTTATTGGTTTGAAAATAAGTTTAATTCACTGATGAAAATATTTTATTGGTTTAAAAACAAGTTTCATTCACCAATGAAAATATTTTGTTGGTTTCAAGAAAAGTATAACTCACCAATATTTTTTACAATCTTCTAGTGATTACAAAAGATTCACTAATTGAATTTATATTTTTTCCTAAAAAATCAAAAAAATCACCAATAAGATTTTAATATATTTTTCAAGAATTATACAAGATTTGCCAAGTTTTTACATCTTTTCCTAGGGGGGTTTCTTAAAGTTATCCCTGATTGGATGCCTCTACTCTAAGTTTTAAAATCCCTTTCTAGTTGATTTTTTGGTTTATAATTTTTTCTCATGGTAAAAATCATCTTTTGTTGTCTTGGAATCACTTTCAAAATCATAGAAATAGACTACATTGCTAAGGTAAATGAATATAACTAATTTTTTCTTTATTTTATTTATATAAACTATTTTTTATCAAGTAATAATATCACTTTATAAATAGAGTATTATTGGTATAGCTTTCTTGGAATTGGTCTTGCAACCTAGCATTAGATTGGCCTTAGGCTCTAGGTTGTACTCATCCTTTATTTTGTTCATCGATAAAGTTTAAAGTGAGCTTATTAGAAGCCTATAATATTTAAATGAGTGTTGGAGGAAGGCCTAAAATCTAATTCTAAAGAGTCACCTTGAAATGTATTCCATTTTTTTCATACCACAACTTTACCACTTCAGCAATACGTGCATGAGCTTTAAACCCCAAATTTCAAGCTTCATAAACATGGGTTATAATTGAATGCACTCCATAGTGATTATGCCACCATCTTAGATTCTTAAACCTTAATTCTTATGATTTATAAACATGGGTCCTATGCTTTAATGAGTTTGAGGATGGGCAAAGGGGGTGGTTCTATAATAATAATCTATTGGATGTTTATGTTAGAAACCTTCCCTCTAATAGATCCTAAATTGGAAATTGATGAAGACTTTGTAAACACATTTGTTTCTTTAATTAATCAGCCCATAACAGTAGTATGATAGAAACCAAATAAGTCATAGAAAGGTAGTCATTGGTTGCTACCTAATATATATACTCATATTGGAAGGAAGGATTATGCAAACAAATATATATATATATAATGACAAAAGCAATGGAGCCCCAACCTAGGATGTGAAATCATTGATAAATGTGTTGTTCAATTAATTATAATAGCTATGAATTACACAAGTTATTTCCACATATACGAGTTGTCATTTTCATTGTATTTTCTCACCTAAGAATGTGGGAGGATGAGAAATCATGATGTCTGTATATGAATCCCTAATTGGGTAATTTCAACAACCAACTAAATAAATGGAAATACTTGAGATGGTTATGATGTTGTGTTGTTGTACATTAAGAAATTTGAGTTTCAAAATTTAATTTCCTACCAATTCTTGGTATCACTTTCACCCATGCACTTATTTAAGATAGCTAAATCCACATGTGACTATTAAGTAATATTGACTAATAAGAAAATCATTATTAGTCCAAATGGATAATTTTGTTACATATATGAGAAGATAGTCACCTACCAATCCATACCTTGAAATATACTCTGATAGGTTGAATATGAGTGGGAATCCTCTATAAATTAACAAAGGGATGATTAGTTATCCCTACCTTAAATTGGGAAGAGTCTTTGAGCATGTAATGGTCTCTCGTCAAATAAATTTTAGAGCCATTCATGGCTATAAGTATGTTTGAAACAACTGCAATGTCTTGTAAGTTGAGGAATAGTAGTAACAACCCATCATTGGGAGTATAGTGAGTTGATTATCTTATTGGATTTTGTTAGGATTAAATGATTACCTTATTTTGGTTAAATAATTTCCATGAGAAACTAGGGAATATATGGAATTTGAACCTCTACTATCATACAAACCTAGAATGGGTAGTTGAAACCTAGAGGTGGTTGGGATCAAAATCTACTTATTTTGAGCTAGGACATATCCTCCAATTATAGTACTAAGCATGAGTCAAGGAAAAATAATATGATTCTTGAGATTGATTGTAGTCAAGGAGAAATACTACAATGCTCAAGATTGAAAATAGTCAAGGAGCAATGCTATAATGCTCAAGATTGATAGTAACTTCAAGGAGCATACTATGCCAATGATAGACATCCTTGGTTCCTTAATTGTTTGATGGATTGCATGGAAGATATTTTCTAACAAATCTCAAGTAGGTAACATATAGAACTCATCTCATATTATTAAACAACCTATTGTAAATGGTATCTTAAGTTACTCATGGTAGGAACACCTTAGGAATTGGTCATTAGGAAGTTAACTTATACAATGCAAGTGGGTATGAATGTCTACTCTCTCACCAAATGCCATAGAATCTACTTGGAGGGGTTGATAGGGATTATATCTATTTTGGTTGGGATCATATTGCACCCCCATGGTGAAACATGATAGGTTATGTACAAGGAGTTGTCATGACCTTATTGAACATAATGTATGTTTCAAGAAATGTTAGCAGTTGATCCTTCATTGGTCTTTATGTTATAGTACATTTTTAATGTTGTAATGGTCTTGTAGCAGCCATGATGGTTAAATGTTATAATGCATGAAGTCACTTTCTTTTCATTTAGTTGTTAGCTAATCCCTTGTTATTGTACTTGTATTGATATATAAACAAATATGCAACAAATTTGGATCTTGTTGGGTTTGTTATCATAGTGTCCCTAGTTGTGCAAACATTCAAACTCAAAATCTAAATTTAATAAGAATCATTTTAGCTTCTTATAATGGTTGGTATTCCTCTTGGCTTGAGAGAATCCTATTGTGCATAGTAAATTATAAATGTGTGACTATATTGGTATTTTAAGGGGGCGCTAAGAGAAAAATTGTATGTTGTACATACCCAAATTGAGAGGATATAAATTATGTATTGCATATTCTTATTTCATAATGTAGGAACAATTATGTGTTGTATTTTTAACATGGGATGTAAAAGGAAAGAAGTGTTACAAAAGCACAAAGAAAATGAGGAAAATATGCAACTAGTGGAGCAAGAGGTAGATTGCATCTATAAATAAGGTCTTGTATGAATGCAACATGGGGTAGATAGTAATCATTTCAATTTATATTTATCTTATATGTCATTTATTACATAATAATGATTGTAGGTATTTTCCACTATTGAATAGTTTGGTTTTTCTCTCTTTAGAGGATTTGCACGATAAATATGGTGTTCAATTCTCCTCTTCCTCTATTATTAACTTCCATTTAACTTATGACTAATTAATATAATATGTAATACTTATTTTGTGATTTTTATAATTTGTGTGGTTCATAGATTATGGATCATGGATGTTGAAATGTACAATGGTCCATAATATTTTCTTGGAGGGCTTCCTCCTTGTAAAATGCAATTGGTGGGTTAGGGGGAGAAAGGAAGAAGATGTATCATCTAATTCAATGTTTCCCATATAAGCTTGACCATGTTGTACATCATCAAGTTCATTGTTATTATCATGTGGCTCTCCATTGTTTATGTAATGTGGAAATGGACTTGTGTTAATTTTAAAATAACTATTTAAGGGTTTGATTGATGGATTTTCATTATCATTAACCCCTCCAAATTTGATTACATTTTTTATCAATGAGGTCTTGTACCTTATGTTTAAGACCTATAAAAATTTGAACATAATGATCTTTAAGTGATGATAGTTGCAAAATATTTAATCATTAAATGCTTTAGGAAGTGATTTGTTTGGACTAAGTGAATAAACTGAAGGGAGTGTAAGTAAATTAATGCTCAAAGTTTGAAGCTGGTTATTAATAGATTCTTGAAATTGAGTAAACTTTATAAAATCAAATCTAGCTTAATTGAAGGAATATGAAGTGTTAGCAACTTGATGAACACTTTTTTATTACATCGTTATGCTTAGAAAATAACTATTGATATTTAGAAGGGTGGAAAGTAGTTTTGCTTGAAGACCCATATTTATATCCTAAAAAAGGAATTCAAATTAATCATGCAAAATACAATTACAACACTAACTTGATAGTGTTGTGACAGTGACAAGGTTATCAATGAGAAATAATTCAAGTTAACTATAACATAACTATTTTGAATTTGGAAAACTTCAATAAATCAAAAACATAAATATAAAAAAATCATATACCAGTAATTCCATTTTATATTAAAAATAATACAAATATTAAAAAACAAATTTTATGCTAATAATTCCACTTTATATTAGACAAAGTAATTATTAATTTTCAAAATAATATATTATTTCAAATTTTATAACAAAATCACAAATTAGATAATACAATAGATTTTTTTAAGATTTCATCATTCCAAAAGATAACATTTGGTGAATATTAAATAATTCAATGTTATAATTGATTCATAACAAAAGTACAAATTAGATAATACAATAGAGATTTTTACCATAACATTTGTTGAATATTAAATAATTCAATGTTATAATGGTTTCTTAAAGAATCTCAAATAATTAAAGATTAAGTTTGAACTAAAACAATTACAAATATGTCATAATACTTCTAGAAGAAAATTATGTAATAAAATTAATTTAAATAAATTATCAAATATTGACTATATCTATTGAAAATAACAAAACATTATATTCCACCCCTTCAGAAAAAAAAAAAATCAATTACATGTTTTCAAACAAAGCACAAATACACTGTACAAAGATATCAATCACTCGGTGTTGTGGAGAACTACTTTTTGTCAAATATACCGTACAATCTAACTGCGCATGAACTAACACTAAATCAAATTAAATTCATTCTATTCTCACCTCCAAATGCAAACATCAAATCAAATTATGAAAACATAGCAAGCAAATTAAGGCAAGAATCAAATCCAAGTGAATAAGCCGCTTCCTTCAGAACTGTAACTGATTTTTCAAAAAACTCATACAAATCCAACCTAACGGTTATTTTGAGTGCGCATGATTTAATCATTTCTTGCTTTTTCATGGAAGAAACAAGTTTTCTTTTCAAGAATATGGAAAAGAATTCAAAAAGAATCCAAAAGGAGCTGAGACAATTCCTAGAAGAAGACCTGGAAGCATCAAGGATTGAAGCGCTAAACCACCAGCAAGAAGAGAAGCCAGGCATCACGACTGATGGGCACGAATCAGTTGGAGACAATGACAAAGAATGTGTAGCGGTGGGTAAAGAGGAGGAGTTAGATGAGGCACTGGATCACGTTTTATCAATGCAACACCAAGTAGTGGTCGCCAGATTAGATGCTGCTGATGAAGAAGATGAAAGAGTAAGGCGAATTGGGAAACCCAACTTAGACAAATGGCTACAGATGTTGCTACAAAGTACAGAACCTGGAGCGCTCACAGACGCGGTACAAGGAAAAACACAAAAACACAATTAGAGATTGAGGAGGAAGAGGAGGAACTAAACACAGAACAAATTAGATCGCATCAATAGTGGCAATGAAATCAAATGCTGAGCTCAGGAAAGCTTCTGATGCACAACTCCATAACGATGGATTCAAAACAAAAGTTGAGATGCAGAGAAATCCAAAACAGTTGTTGCAGTGGAAAGGAAAGGAAGAGTGTAGATAAAAGTATTCTTATCCATACATTTTTCTCGTTAGTTTTGCAAGACTTCTCCCACCAAACTTACACCGCCACCTTGTATAGTGAGGGCAGAGATGTTTGCGAATGTGAGCCACATTTTTCTATCTGCGTTGTTCCATGCAGATTCGTGTGCTGGAGCGATTATTTCTCCTTCAATCTGTAAACTCCACTGTTTAGGATTTGACCTTGTAAGATTTAAATGGTAAGCCCTGTTTCCATGCTTACCTTGACAGAAACAGGGAACTTGCAGGGCCCAGCAAATGTAGTGGGGTTTATAAGAAATTTGCACTCTCCTTAAACAACCAACCATAAAACCATTACCATCTGTAGAACAAACTGCACTCTCCTTAAACATATGATCAAATATAATGTGTTATTTGTGGTGGTTTGCAACATTTGCAAAAATGTATACATTTTGATGGTACAAATGAAATTAGAAAAAAGCAGTTAGCTATGGTGGTTTGTAACATTTGAAAAATTATACATTTTCAATAGCACAGATGAAATTAGGAAAAAAGTATCTAGTTTTCGAAAATACTAGTGAATAAAGATGGAAAAGAGTTAAAAGAGATGTGACTTAGTGAATAAAGATATATTTGTGGTTGAATTCCTGAAATTTTTTCAGGAGAAACACAAAGTTTGATGGTTAGATGAGCAATACAAATTATGTAAGAACACATTTCCTCTTGATACCATCGTTTCTGTTGTAGACTTTGCTGAACGTTATACATAGTGTTTTAACTATTGTAGACTGCATATTCAGATATTATTGGTGCAGCCTTGTTTATGTTTCTGCCAAGACAACATTACAAGTAATTAGGATGAGAGCATGCCATTTTATATTAGAGGAGAATCCTTAGGAAATGAAGCATAGCGCAGCTATGTAAATTTCCAGTATAGAAAGCCATGTAAATCTCTAAGAGTTATACATAGTGAGACAAAGCATAGCTGCCTTGGTCAATTTCCAGTATAGAATGGTTGTCAGCAACAGATAATCACTCTCAATAAGGAAAAGATTTCAGATCCAGAATCTTGGTGACCATATAACTAAAACAGAGATTCATGTCAAAGAGAATATGTTAGCCATTTAGAGAGAGCTTATGTGAATGCAAAGGTGGCATGAAATTTTATTAGGTCAATGGGAGGAGCAATGATTATGATCCAAAACAATGAGGATACTCCTCACTTTACCATTGGCAAACAGATGCCCAACGAAAAAAGCTCAACAAAACCCTTAAAATAGATGTCAACAAAGACAATTATATATCAAGACAGATGCAGAGAACTTTTTTGAAATGCAGAAATAACTGATATGAAATGTGCATAATAAATTGAAAATATACCCTAGAGAAGAACCAACATCAGACGAAAATCTATCAAAGAGTTATTTATAGATGTTTATGAACTACTCTCACCATGAGAAGACTAGCTACAGCACACTAGGTCGAAGAATGGACTACAATCACCTTACCATGAGAGTTAATCCCACACAAGTCATGCAGAAGTAATATATGACCTCCCTTGAGTCTCCTATACATGGAAAATGGACCAAATGCCAAATAACAAGATCAAATACTGAAAAATCTTCAAATTCCATGTTTTGTTCACCTAGTTCCACAGTTTTGCTAGGGCATGAAATGACCATTCGCTGGAGTGAATTCCATGTTCCCTCGCCTAATGCAAGTGGAAATTTGCCAAAACAAGTGTTTTTGGGTTGTTCTAAGGTAACACCTTGAAGGAGCTGCAAAATTTTGGACCTTTTTAATTTTTTTAAATTTTTGTTATCATATAGATTGACATACAATCATGTTAGTCATTAATATAATCTGAGTTTTAAACATAATTTAATCCATAACTAAACAGTTTGATTGTATTCACTATACACAATTCTCATGGCCTGGGAATTAGTACTGAATTTATTCCCAAGGGATCCCATTGACCCAAAAGCTCATCGATTTTGGTTAAATAGACTTTTGGTTTAGACATTTCAACTCAATTATTCCAGTCAGCCTAATGGGCACGAGTCCTTAATAAATTTGATATATTTAGGGTTTAGTTCTAGGTTACATATAAACTTTCCCCCCTTACATTATTTAGCCACTAGTTTTCTGTAGGAATCTGTGGTCCACATTGATCAATGGGCAATTGATGGTTAGGGGTGAACTAGGTTAAGTGAAGATGCATGTCTCCTTTTATTGTTTCCCCTCGATGGTGACATGGAGCCTTACAATCTTCACTAGTAGAAACACTGTGGGCCCATCACTTCATATGTTTGAATGTATATAACCTTATCTACTAGGACAAAGTAATGATTAAATTAAAGATGTTTGACCTACCACCAATCAAACCAATACCTACTCAATTGGCCAACACAGTCACGATCTGCAAGGGAAAGGGAAATACACTTGCAAAGCATAAATGGAACGAAATGTGTATATGAAAACAAATCAAAGATAACACTTCATGCGAATGGACATACTTAATCCATCCTAGTACAACAAGAACCCACATGGAACAAAGGAGAGACCATCACAAAAGCTTTGGAATGAATTAGAAGTTGTCATACTTTATTACAAACTACCATGGAGAGACACCATTTACATGCATTGTGTTACATGGTAAATAATAGTATTTTTTGTAACAATAGTAAGACCATTCAAAATAAGGTAGCTGCAAGATACTAGCAAGGAAGCTAAGATCTCTGTTTAGACCTAAAAATCATGTCTTGATATAATTTGCAAATTCTTTATTGTAGAGTTTGTTTCACATCTATGTAATATTAGTAAAATCATGTCCACTTCTAATTTATGATAAATCAAATTCTACTCTGCACTTTATCCACAAAATTACACCGGTTCAAAATATAGCACATTAGAAAGCCCATAACACAAGGGAATGACAAACAGACATATGTAACATTCTCAATGCATTTTCCTTACTAGCTACTATCTTAAATAAAAATCAAACTACAAAAAGATAGAACTGAAGGGAAGCCTTGTGTGTTGTCATTTCATAAAATGCACATAAGAAGAGTAACACTATTATTTCAGAATTACATCTAAAAATACAATGCTCTTTAGATTCAAAGTTGACTCAACAAAAACCTGTAAAATTTAATTATTTGTATAAACATGAATAGAGATTTAATTAAGATAACTCAAAAAGAACCTTTGCTACAACTAATCTAATACTGAGATATGAGACAAAAGCATAGCTGCCTTATTCAATTTCCGGTACAGCATGGTTGTCAATATAAACAGTCATTTCATAGCAATTTAAAAAGTAAATTCAAGAGATAACCACCCTCTCAACAACGGAGAAAACTTCAGACTCAGAAACTTGTTGCTGCCATAAAAAGTGGTCATGTTGTCATTGCAATTGTCAACACTGACAAGGCATGTGAATATTTTACATAATGTCACATAGCTAGCCAGCTGCAGGACATTAGAAGTTGCTCACGAGACATTAGAAAGCAGTTCAATTTTAATTTAATAACATTAAATAATAAGATTTTAATTAAATATTTATCTTCAATTTTATACTTATTGTTTATAAATAATAAATAATAATTATTTTTCTTATTATACTATTTATAATTAACTTTATATTAATGTTTTGCATGAAATTATATGTTAAAATGATTTCATTTATTTTTTAAATAAAATAAAAAAGAAAGAGTAAATTTAAAAATTTTAAACAAAATAATACAAAATCAATAATAATTTTCCTTGTAATAAATACAAGAGAGAAGCAATTGATTGACATGAAGATGAGAAGAATGTGATTGAGCACTTACAAAAAAAATTAAAGTATTAACAGGTATGTAATTTATTTCTTCACCAATTTTATATCTTTATGTGGTAGGTGTCATTACATTACAATGTTCCTCCTCCATGTTTGAATGGTGTCCAGAATTAATGACTATATTTTGTGCATTTGTAATCAATTTTTTAGTGTGTTTTCACTTTATCCTTACTCTTATCTCTCCATTTCTTTCAATGGCTAAATGTATTGATATTTATTGATCTTTATTATATTTATCATTTACATCAATGTAATCAAATAATATCCATTCATAGAGTGATGTTTTATTGATTGAAAAAAAAAGTTTATTGACTATAATTTTAGAAGAAATATGTCGTGACACTTACTATTGTATATAAAATGGTATTCTAAAACAATCTCTTTTCATTATGCTTATGCACTGATTAATCTATTGCTAAGACTACACTTTAGAAATAAAAGAAGATGTCTTAGGATTGACAAAATCAATACAAAATCTTTGATGTTATATAATTTTTTTTCTTTAATGTTTGTCACATAGGATTTCTGTCAAACTTTGACATAGAAGATATCAACTCATCTGGTATTATAAAGTCCTTCCTATTTCTATCAAGCACATAGAATCATTTGTTGGTGTGAAAACATGTGATTTCAGTGTTAATAAATCTTAGCCTCTATCCCACAATCTTTGTTGCCCATTTGACTACATAGTTCAAGCATTTTGTTTTCTTTTTTAAATGGTACAAGAAAATCATAAAAAAGTTATCGATATGTTTATGATAATCATGTTCCACTTGAAGATAGGAAAGATGAATAAGAAGGTAAATAGATGAGAATGAATAAGAAATAAACACAAGAATGTTATACCTTCATAGCTCCTTCCTCTTCATGGATTGAGCTCACAAGATGCACCCTTGTCTTGTAGATTTGCTCCAATGCTTGAAGGGATGTGGTTGCTCACAATTTTAGCATGATGATGGTAGGATGAAGATGTATTTGATGAGATTTGAGAAGCATAAGGATGGGATGAATGTGTGTTTAAAGAATGAGAGCCAAGGCCTCATTATATAGAAATTTGGTGAGAGGGATCAAGGGCTATGATTGGTTGGTTAATAGAGGGTTGAGATTGAAAGAAGGATGTGGTTTGGATCAAGGAATGAAAATTGATTAGCCATGTGACAAGTGTCACAAGATGGATAGGGGTGAAATGGGGAGGTGTGCTCACACATATGTGAGTACAAATTGGGAAGAGAGGCATTAAATTTGTATAAGAAATAGGGTGGTTCATAGGGTGGCTTGTGTAAGAGGTTAGTGGAGGTAGGTGAGATGTAGGAATTGAAAATTAGAAAATAATGATAATGAGGACTAGGATGAGGGTTAGATCAACTAATCAAGGATTAATTGATTTAAGGAGAATAGGTTGAGTTAATTAACTTGGGTGGAGTTAAAAGTTGGAGAACAAGGGATAATGATATTTAGGGTGGGGATAAAGTTAATTAATCAAGGATTAATTAACTTAAGCAAGGTTAGGGGATTTAGAGGAAAGTGGGAAAAGGCTATCTTTAATTAAGTAAATATAGATTTATTTAATTAAAGGTGGTGGATAAAAGATAATGGATAAATTAATTAAATAACTAATGAATAGTTATTTAATTAATTATTAGGATAAGAGAAGTGGGTTAAATTAAATAAATAACAAGTATTTATTTAATTAAATATTATTTTGGGTGACTACATTTTGCCCCTCTTTGAGATGATTTTGCGACTAAGAGAAGTAACATCATTTCAAAGAACAATAAGACATAGTGGCTAGGAAAGGGCTAAAGACTAGTGGCATGATGACTCAATCACTAGGAAGGATGAGGAAGGATGACAAAGAGGTAGTATGCCCCCTCGAGAGGACATGTAACACGGGTGTGCTCTCGAAATGGATGAGAAGACTAAAGGATGAAGGATAAAAAGATGAAAGGGTAAGCTACCTAAGGATGGATGAGAGAAGATAAGGATGATGAAGACATGGATGGAGAGGGAGGATGGATAATCATCATGTTGCAATGAAAAGAGCAACCTTGATTTGATATTGTACTTGAGATTATGCATCAAGGTATAAGGAACTAGGATGGCAATGTGTCAAGTACATGATCAAAAAGGTCAAGTGCAAACATATGCCTTATGACACCATGATATGGAAGACCATGATGCCCTTGTGGCAATAGAGTGCAAAAGACCGTGATAAATGAAAACAATGATAAAACACACAAGTAATAGGAAAGAATGCACAACAAACCAAAAGCAAACAAGGACTATGCTCCAAGTCAAGCTAAAACCGATTGATGGGTTGATTGATGGATTGATGATGATGATTGGATTGGGAAGGATACATCCCTATGATGATAGTTAGATTAAAGTGGATCAATAGATTTGATCTTGATTTAGATTAAGATGATGAGTTGTTTAAGGATGATGCACTAGCTTGCAAGATTGGATTGCATGGATTAGGATTTGATTGCATTGGATAGGACTAGATGGGAATGGTTGGATTCGAAGAATAGATGGATAAGATACAATTGAATGGAAAATAAGATGATTAGGATAGAGGAATGGATGGAATCCAATGAGAAGGGAGAGCCAAGTCTTAGGAAAAGGATGGGAGGATAATGGATTATGTGGATAGGAGATAAATGGATTTAGTAGATGGAAGGTAGGTGATGGGAGATAAGAAGACAGTGGATGAAGGATAGGAGTATGGAGTCCTAAGGAGTAGTTGCAAAGGACTAAAATTCCCCACACTAGAGGTAATGCAATCATGGATGGAAGAATAGTAGCATGAGATGGGAGGATAGTGCATAAAGGACATGGATGAAGTAAGAGTGAGGATGGGATTTTCCAAAGCATGCATGAATATTTTTCCTAGGCTAGCTTTATTAAGATAAAGGGTGAAAAGAGAGGGTGAATTAGGTAGGATGGGGTGATGGAGATAGGATATTGGATATGGGAGATATGGATTTTTTTATCAAGATTAAGTTGATGAGATATGGATGAAAGGATATTTTACCCTTAGGCTCTTTATCGAGATCAAAGATGGGAAGGTAAGATGGATTTGGATGGGATGTGGGATATATGATGAATGATATGGATAGGATAGGATGCATGGTGATATCATGAATACTCCTTATCTAGATCAAAGATGGGAAGACTGGATTGATTTGGATAGGATGGGAGATGTGGAATGAACGATATGGATAGTATAAGGGAGGTAGGATATAATCTATGGTGGATATGAAGAACCTTAGCCTTTTCAAGATCAAAAGTGGAAAGGGGGAGACGGATTTAGATAGGATGATGGACATAACATGAGGGGTAAGGGAGGATGTGGATAAGATGTGGTATGGATGGAGCTTTCCCCCAAGTGTAGAGTGAAAGGGGATGAGGAGGAAGGACTCAAGCATTTAGTTTCATAGATGGTATCCCTTGATTATGTGTTATAATGTACCATGGTAATTGGATGTATGCTCATAGTTGTTGGTAGAATAGTAGTAAAGGGGATAAAATGGATTGGGAGAGGGAGAAGAATATGGATTTATGCAAAGGTTTGGATGAGAGGGATGGAAGGATGGAATATGGATGTTGGATAATGGATGGGTTGATGGAAGACTTGTGGATGAGTGGATGGAAACATTGGCAAGATCAAAATTGGCACACACCTTGAAGGGTGGTGGAATTGTGGAAGTGAGGTGGATTTTGGATTTTGAGGTTTAAATGGAGGAGTGGATGGAGATTTTGGGACATAAGAACCCAAAATGGATGAAGGTGATGAAGGATTATTAGATGGAATGGGGGACTTAGAATTGGATGAAGTTTTTGGATTAGCAAGTTTGGATGCCAATTTTGATTTTTAATTGGGATGCATTGATTTTATGAGTATTTTGGGATCCACATGGTTTTTGAATTTTATTTTTTCTTCATGGGCCTTTGTGGCCTTTGGGGTTCTTGATTTTGGATCATATTTTTCTTTTTTTTGCATGTCTTTTTGAGCGGGCATGTTGATCCTTTGATTTTTGTGGATTTTTGGCTTTACGCATTTGAGGCTTGGCATCCAAATTTCTCCCAAGAGCAATGGTTTTGGTAGATGGATATGAATGATGTGGATGTATTATGGATGAGTTGGTGTAATTAGTATGTTGGTGAAACCTAGAAAATAGGTTTGGTTCTATTTTTTTGGAAGATTGATCTAGGGTTTAGGGCATTTCCACCTATTTTCTTCAAGTTTCACTCAAGGAAACCCTAGAGATATCAAAAAAAGGATGGAATTAGGGAAAGAGATCTACAATAGGATGTCCTAAGGTGTGATTAAAGACAATAAGGGGGTTCACCACCAAGCAAGGCTTGGAAAGACAAGTAACTTGCAAAACCTAACAATGTAACTTAGAAAATGCACTCAAATCATAATAGAAAACTTGAGGACAAAGGTGACCTAGAAAGTTGAAGAGGCTCAAAACAAGGTCTAAAATCCTGAAAACCTAACGTTTTAAGCACACTAGGACTCATATGCCACTAGGGGCGATTTAGTCTCAGTTTAGGGTTTCAGGCCAAAATCAAAATCTAAAATTGTTGAATCAAGATCTATAGAAAATGCCTAAAATCTAGTATACGGGAACTCATATGCCACAAGTGGAAATTTAATCTTAGTATCAGGGTTGATCTGAAACTCTGATATCCTCTAGTGGTCTTCTGTAGCTTCTCTCTTGTCAAATCTCCAAGTCGAGAACACTGAATTGCAGTTTGTAGATGATTTTTCATGATTTTGCAATGTAGATGACAATTTTGACAACTTGACAACTTTTCTCCAATCTTGCTCTTTAATGGACCTTCAACCTAAATCTACAAATCACACACCAAAGAGAGGGAAAAAAATTGTTTTGTTAGCGGATAGGGGTTTTCCTTGGTCAAACCCCGTTTTGGTAATCAAAACTTGAAATGAAATGAAATAGAAACAAGGAACAATGAATGAACAAATAAGCTATGTTGCAACTCACCAAACCCTTGAACAAAAGGCTACAAAATTGTATGTAATAACTAGTATGAATGTGGATCTTGACTCTTGCTTGTATGTTATAGATCTTAATTTGAATGATTGCTTGAATCATAGGAACCTACATCACAAATGTTAGCTCAAAAACAAACATGATGCATGATGACTTTGACATGATGCTTGAATCTTTAATGTTGCTCCAAAATGTGTGATAATCAACTCTTGAATTCTTTTGAATGCTCTTGAATGCTCTTGTGATCATAAATTTTCTATAGGGATGCTCTCATCAATTTGCTAGATGACTTCTAAATTTGCTAGGAGAAAATATGTGAAATATTGTATTTATACTTGTTTATGCCAAATTTCTTAAAATTACAACACTATAAGCCGACATTAGATCTAAGAGAATAAAATCTCACCAAGAATTGAATTCAAAATTAGGTCTAAGCTAAGTGGGACTCATATGCCAGTTGTAGCATATGAGTCCTAGTAGGCTAAGCTTGGGACACAAATTTCAAGAAAAGGTTAGGTTTAATGTCAAATTCAAGTTTAGGCCCCAAAACTTAGGTGGGATCCATACACCCAAGGTGGCATATGAGTCCCAAATCACTAAGTCTGGGCCATACAAACCAAAATCATTAAATTATGAGTGGTCATTTGATATGTGTCAAGATTCTCCTTGGAAAGATGCATTAAATAAGGCTTGTGGATGCAAAAGAGGGCCAAATAAGGCATAAAGAAGCCCAATTTTAGCAAGAAGGGCCCAAACAAGTATGAAAATGTAAAGGGATACATTTTTCTACACTACAATTGGAATGATTTCAAAGGTGTGTGCCTTGGTTGATCTTGATTTTAGATATGAGGTGATGGATAAAGAGGACAATGGGGTTTTGGAATAGAAATGCTAGGTGGTGGAATGTAAGGACCCAAGATAGATGGAGGAGATGAAGGACTTTGTTTTGGGACATAGGGACCCAAAATGAATGGAAGGGATGAGGGATTGGGATTTGGAACACAAGGGCCCAAGATAGATTTGGAGGATGAGGAATATGGATAATTGGTTTTAGATTGATGGATTTTAGATTTAGGATGGGTGGAAGGAGTAACAACGTCAAGAGTCTTATATCCAAGGCCATGATAATTAAGATTTTCTTTGATATTAAGGGATTCTAAAATTGCTTGCTTATGAAAGCCTAACCCTTTGCCTTGATAATGCATGGCTTGAAAAATATTTTTGCCAATGGAATACTATAATATTTTGGAAGCACGATGCGAGTCCATTTTGGGGGAGATTTGACATGGAAGGAATGATAATCTCTTGGAGTAGACCAGTGTGGATGAAAGTGGAGGAACCCAATTGATAAGTAGGGGGTTCATGGGTAGCTTGGATAGGGGTGATGGGCTCTTGTGGGGGATTAGGATCATGATATGGAGATGAAGGGATGCTTTGATCTTGACTTGGGATAGGATCATGGGATGGGGTAGATAGTATAGTGTGATCTTGGTTATGAGATGGAAAGTGGTCATGATATGAAGTGGTAGGGGTGTTTTGATCACGAGAGGGGAGATGATCATTAGATGAAGTGGAAGGTGTAATTTTATCTTGATCTAGAGAGGGATCATGTAATGGAGTGGAAGGGGTATTTGGATCTTTATATGGAGGGGGGTCTATGTTAGCATGCTTTGGATTAGGAGATGGACATGGTTCATTTGATGTGGATGGTGTGATGGGGGAGGAAGGTTGGAAAGATGCTTCAACTTGAATGGATGGAGTAGTAGAGGATTCATGAGACTTAGGGGATTGAGATTTATCTTGATGTGGAGGTGATGAAGGTGGATGCATGACATAGGAAGATTGCACAACTTTTTTTTTGCATGGGAAATTATGCACCTTTGCAAATAGTCCTTGGAGGAAGATATTAGGAGGGACATGGGGTGAATTTGATTGGTAAGATTGGGGTGATGTGGATTGCAAGGATGTGGGAGATGAACACGTGGAATAAGAATTGGAATTTTCCATGGATTGTTAAATGGATGATGAGGATGAGGAGCTTGAAATGGATGTGGAGATGGGGAGTTGGGATGGGAAGTTTTGGCTAAAGGCTTGGTCTCCCTTGTCAAAGGAAGGGGAATGGTAAGCAAGAGGTGATGGTTTTGGATTGGATAAAAGTGGGGAGGATGGAAGTTTAACACCAATACCAAGGAGATAGCTAAGCATGACATACTTATCATTATTAAAGTAGTAGATGAGGAGATGATTGGTGATGGGATCCCACGAGGATGATATAGTTGATTAGGGTGTGGGTGGGATTTGAGAGGAACTTTGGATGGGTGATTGGTGAAGGCTTGGAGAATTTTGTCTAATGATCATGAAATCAAGGTGATCCAAAATACTTTCACTATCATCATAGGGATTAGGATATGGGTGCATGATATTGGGTTGGGTTGGAATGGATGAAGGTGGATTAGAATAGATTCGATTGGATGAAGGATATCTTAAGTGATTAGGCATGGTGGAGGGTTAATTGGAAGTGGAAAGTTTGGGATTGGTTTTGGATGGGGATAGATTAGGGATGGATTGGATATACATTAGGGGATGATTAGGAAAATATGGGTGATTAGAAGATTAAAAGATTAATATGGAGGATGGGATTAGACATGGGATCAAATGTCAAGACCTTAGGATGATTGTATTTGATTAAGGTTGATTCTCTATACTTGGGATAGGCTATTGTTCCTAATCAAGAGTTAATTGGATTTGATTTCTACTTAAGATAGGAAAAGTTCTTAAGTAGACATTGATTGGATTTGATAAATATACTTAAGATAGGCTCTTGTTCTCAAGCAAGTTTGGATTAAAGATGAAATCAAATTAAGGTCTTGATTTTTTATTGGGAAATTGGATTTGAAATGGATGATAGTGGATTAAGGATAGGATCCTTATGAAAGATTTGGATGATGATGAAAGAATATGATGTATGAAGGAGATTAAGTCCTTAACCACTTTTGATGCCCAAGTGATGGTTTCTTATTAAGGATGGGGGATAGGATGTATGGTTGAGGTAGGTAGATAGATGATTGGATTTTTGATGAGGGGTGTATGGATTAGATTAGGATTTGGGTAAAATGGTATTAGGTTGGAAAGGGGGATTGGATTAAGATGATGATCAAGGGTGAAGATTGAGGATCATAATGAAGGATGGATTAAGGAGGATGGATTAAGGATGATGGTCGATAGAAGATATTAGGACCAAGATTAATGATGAAACTAGATAGGGATTATGGAGGATGATTAGGATAATGATTAGGACCTCAAATGAATTGGGAAAATTAGGTTTAGGGTCCTAAATGGGGGATTAGGGGTGAATTAGGGGATGATTAGGACAAGATTGATATTTAGAATGATTATAGAGGATTATGATGGGATGATTAGGATAAGGTGATTAAGAAGAAGGGGGAATATGATGAAAATGGATGTTTAAAATAATAAAGGATGGTTATGATGAGATGAGGGGTGATTGGGATTAGAAGGGGTGATTAAGATGAAAATAGTGGATTAGGATGGGATGATTAGGATATGAAGAATTGGATGAGGTGAAGGTTTTCCTTGCTTGACTAGGAGATAGAATTAAAAGCACAAAAACAAGCAAAGTGGCTAAGTTTGATGGATTTTTGTAGTGTATATTAAATCCTTAGCCCCTTGGCTGATTCGTTTTCCACTGGTTTTGCACAAGAAGACACTTCAAGCACTTGTTCACAAACCTAAATTAGTCAAATGGGATTATAACTTAGCGTAGGCCCACCACCCAAGCAAGCTTGGGTTAATACTCCTTGAGTACTCGGGTGGAGCACCCTTTCTCGCAAAGGTGGATAGGTAGAGGTCCAGTGGCATAGGGTCGTCAATGGACGCCACGAGCTCACCTTCTCTCTCTCCACAAGAACAATCGTATTTCACCACAAGGATTTCTATCTCAACCTAAGAGAGTATGTGGTGAGTAACTTTAGGGTATGATTTGTATCCCTTGCATCACACTAAGCTATAGTCAAAAGGTCTTAATCTAGGATACACAAGGTTGCTAGGGAATCTTCTATTTACCTCAAGGGTACATAAGACCCAAATCCATAGATGAAAGGTAACCATGACAAACAATCAGAAGGAGAGGGTAACCCACTCTCCACCTTCACTTCTCCAAGGTATAAAGTTCTTAGAGGCTTAGCCCAAATTGACAAAATTCCACTTCCAAGAGAGGTGTCTTTAGATTCAAGTCGGAACACAGGAGTTGGGGTCGTCCCTTAGGGTGATGAAATCCCTATGAAGGACCCCTAAAAGGAATGATCCAAGTGTTTTTAATCCCCAATATTGCATGAAGCGCAAGGGGAGAGCATACACACATTGGGTTCCTTGGAATAAAAAGAAAAAGAAAAAGAGTAAGTGATGCTTTTGATCCTCAAGATCTCACTAGGTGCAAGAGGAGAGCATACACACCACTCACTCAAAGACACATCAAACAAGAGTTCATTAACCTTATGAAATGAAAGGTGCCTAGATTAGTGGAAAAAAGAAAGCCTTGGACAAACAAATCTACAAGAAAATGTTAATAATTTGATGATTTTTCCTTTGACAACCGATTTCAAGCTGCAAAACAAGTGGTTAGATGATAAGATGATCAAAAAGATTGTTAGCATGAAGATAAGCATAGATATGTGATGATTTGTTCCTTAGATGAGCATTAGAGACCTACAACATGCATTAGTATCCAAAAATAGAGATTAGATGCAAAGAACAACTGAAAGAAGACTTGAAGATGCATTCTGAAACCCAAGTGTAGTTTTGTAGATAAAGTTGTGTTTCTGTTAAAACAAAGGCACCATTCTGTGAATAAAGGCATGATTTTGCAAATTGGGCCAAAAAGATAGCTTTCAGAGGTGAAAATTTGATGTTTGTTAGATACCCAGTTGAGAAAACAACATGAAAATGTATGTAATGACTTAAAAATGAAATTTTTGACGCATCAAACACCTGAGAAACACCAAAATATGTCCCCTAAAATAAAGGCACAATAATTTTGAACAGAGGCGCCACAATTTTGCACTTAGGCGCTACCTTGCAGAATGTGCTAGAAAATGACCCCTAGAAGTAAAAAATGGAGTTTTGGACCAACCTAAATGGGGAAATGGATAGATGAACATATGGGGGACCTATAAACATGAATATATAACCAAAATATGCCCCCTAATGCAATGAAAATGAGCTGAAAATGAAGGAGATCCCAAGTGACCTAGAAAGCCTGTATGAAACCCTAGTCTCACAAAACTTTAAAAACACCTAGTTTAAGAATGAAAATGATGGATGAACCTACAAAACCAAGTGTTAGTACAATGAATACCTCCAAAACAAGATGTTAGAAGCCAAACAAACCCTATATCTAGGTCAAAATCATGAAAGAAGTGTTGGGAAGCAAAAGCGCAACAGTTTTGAACGTAGGCACCTTAGTTTTGAACCTAGGCACCACGATTTTGAACTTAGGCACCACAATTTAGCACTTAGGTGCCATTCTATGTAACAGAGGTGTAGTTTTGTAGTGGTTTCCTAAAAACGGTCCCTACAACTTCAAAACTCATAAAACTTGATGAAACATTAGAAAAAGGGGTGGGAAGCCACTAGGTGTGCCAAAATGAGGATGGGAAAGATGAATAAGAAGGTAAATAGATGAGAATGAATAAGAAATAAACATAAGAATTTTTTAATTTCATAGCTCCTTCCTCTTCATAGATTGAGCTCACAAAATGCACCCTTGTCTTGTAGATTTGCTCCAATGATTGAAGGGATGTGGCTGCTCACAATTTTAGCATAATGATGTAAGATGAAGATGTATTTGATGGAGATTTGAGTAGTATAAAGATGGGATAAATGTGTGTTTAAAGAATAAGAGCCAAGACCTCATTATATAGAAATTTGGTGAGAAGGATCAAGGGCTAGGATTGGTTGGTTAAAGGAGGGTTGAGATTGAAAGAAGGATGTGGTTTGATTTAAGGAATGAAGATTGATTAGTCATGTGACAAGTGTCACAATATGGATAGGGGTGAAATGGGGAGGTCTGCTCACACGTGTGAGTACACATTTGGAAGAGAGGAATTAAATTTGTGTAAGAGATAGGGTGGCTCATAGGGTGGTTTGTGTAAGAGGTTAGTGGGGGTAGGTGAGATGTAGGAATTTAAAATTAGAAAATAATGATAATGAGGATTAGGATGACGGTTAGATCAACTAATCAAGGATTAATTGATTTAAGGAGAAAGGGTTGAGTTAACTTGGGTGGAGTTAAAAGTTGGAGAATGTGATAATGATGTTTAGAATGGGGATAAAATTAATTAATCAAAGATTAATTAACTTAAGCAAAGTTAGGAGATTTAAAGCAAAGTGGGAAAATGTTATGATTTATTTAATTAAAGGTGATGGATAAAAGATAATGGAGAAATTAATTAAATAAATAATGAATATTTATTTAATTAATTATTAGGATAAACGAAGTGGATTAAATTAAATAAATAACAGTATTTATTTAACTAAATATTATTTTGGGTCACTACACCACTACCACATCATCATGTTCAATATTATGTTATCAATGTTATGTTGTTTGATACCATACTTCATGATAAGAAATCAAAATTAGTATAACTTCAATATTTTAAGAGTAAATGACACTTTGATATTTCTCCTTCTAAGTCTATATAGCTTCCAATAATGCAAATAACTAGTTTATTTTAAACATGGTATTAACTTGAGATTCCATTCATTTCTTGTTGTGGTTGAACAAATTACACGTCTCACTTTGTACTTTCTTTCTTTGTATTGTTTTCCCCTCTTTCTTTTTGTTTTATGTCTTTCTCCATCTAACTATCTTTTTATTTTTTCATCTCTTTTTTCTTTGATTTCTATAGTGTTTTTAAATTTTCTCTCATTTTTTAAATTTCTTTTTTGTTTGGTTAAATTGTCTCTTTCTTTTCTTTTTCTTTTCTATTCTTTCACTCTCAATACCTTTTTTTTATATTTTTATTTCATAATTTGTAAAGACCCAATTAATTTTAACCGAAATACCACTATATATATTTTTTTTCAAGTATTCATTCACAAGTATACTCGGGAACTTCTATCCATACGGGATAGATATATCATCTGTTCATACGGAACAGGAATTCACTTCATCTATTCATATGGAATAGGAATACATCTATTCATATAATCGGAATAGGCATCCACCTAAACGAGGCAGGCATCTATCATATGATAGGTATGTGCTCTGGCCAGAGTCTTGGACTCATCGGGATCATCCGGATCCTGAGTCGCTTCCCTGATGACCACACTTTCTACTAAAAGTGCACCGAGGTCGTCGTCCTCAGGGGTATGTAAAATTGTAATTCTAAACTTGAAACCCGCCTCGGAATTTGGCCTAAGGGCCTCGGGGAATCAAGCAATCCATGCGGGATTCTTCCGAGTATAGTTGCATGTATTTTGGTTGATTATCTTATATAACTAGTTATGTGATCTCTCCAACCCTAAACCCCATTCCCGAACGCCTGAGTACTGGGGGCATCCTTCGCTTCCCAGACTGCCTACATACCCTGCTTCCAAACGGGATCAAGGCGTAAAATATGTAGTTCTGTTTTCTAGGCTATGTTTATGTGAACTGTTATAAAGTGGGTACGCAACCCTTTCTAGGGTTTTTATTTCCCCTAGACAGTTCCTCTGCGGTTGCTACCCACGATGGGAAGCATGGATAATAAACGATCGCCTTGACCATTTATTGTTTACCTATTAACATTCATCTAACCCTACTCCCTAATGATGTTCGTCTCCCTTGACCCGTTTAAATGATTTCCTAATAATTTATCCACATGATTTTATCTTTGAGTTAGAATTACATTTGCACCACTGAAAATTCCTAAGTTACAATTTTCTAGGTTGTCACTAGCGGATTTGATTCATTTTTGTTTTATCTTTTTAGATTATCGATCCAAAGGGGATTTCCCTTCCTTTGGATTTTAAACAACCCATGTTCCTTATTTCTCCCCGGCGATTTATAGGGACGATGCCACAGACGCCGTTATTGCAGCTGTGTTAGGCTATAGATGCAGTAGCTCAAGCGCGACGGCTTTACCCGTAAACGTGAGCCAGAGGCATCGTTAATACCGAACGCTGCTAGTTTTGTTTTCCTTTCTTTTGATTAGTTTCAAATCTATGTCTAACATACTTAATCTTAGTAAGAAATTAAACACATAATGCATGGTAATTTTAACCATATTCATTAAAATTATTATTATTATTTTTTTTTAAAGAAACAACATGATTAAATAAATCAACGAGCATTGGTCAACAATTTATAGTAAGTTCTAATCTTAGTAACTTAAATACCCTAGATTTTAAAAGAATTATTTAACCATTTATCACTCATAAAAGAAATTCCCATGCAACGTAATTAAGTGAGTACTTAAATTAAAGACATGCATTATTTTTGAGAAATTTCATAACATATACTGTTCCCTACTTTCGTTATCAAATGTATACAAGAAATCACTTTTACCTAGAGTTAAATATCTTCGAGAATTGTTGCAAGGATTATTGTTCTACCTTTCAACTCATATCTCTATCATCTAGATAGTTTATGTAGCATTAGGATATGAAAATTTCAATGTAATGAAGTAACTATTCATCACTAACTGGGGTTATCCAAAGGAGTTCTTATGTTGTCTATTCCTTATAGAAGTTTACCTTTGGGTAAGAAGAGGTTTCATTTTCTCTATGTTTGAATCTAAAGAGCCTGGACCAAACTAAAATAAAAAGAGAGCTTGAATGCTTCAATATAACCAATCGAAGAGTAATAGTAATAAATGTTTAGGAAAGTCTTATTTATCTATTTATTTGATTTATTTTATTTGTCTAGGGTTTGGCTAATTATAGTTAGGAGAATTTTATCGATATTATTACATTTTTTTTTTTGGACTAGCGATATCTTTAAATTGCAAATTTCTATTCACACTAGATAGCAATTACACATGTCCAAGTGTTTTGGTAAGACTCCTAAATGGATTATATCATATAAGGAAATATATACCAAATTAACATATAATTATTATGAAATAAAAGTTAAGGGGCAATTATTAATAGCTCAGATCAATGCCTATCATTATGCACCAAATCAAATACCAAATGGAAAGGTAGCATAGACCATTAATTCATCTAACATATTTGAGTAACCAAATTTACATGGTCTTATCTTACGACACCTAGGGCATTAAATACCGCTTAACCTAAAATTAAAGCATTAATTGCCACTTAGCCCAAGATATTTAGATTCTACTTAATAGTCTTTTGTCTAGATTTCTAACTTCATATGTTAAGGTATTTAGAGGTTTCTTGTTAAGCTAATTCTGTAACAAATTTCTTTCATGAAATTTCTTAAATACCAACTATCATGACATTAACAACAATACAATAAATTGTATCCAAAAATGTATATATATATATATATATATATATATATATATATATATATATATATATATATATATATATATATATATATATATCCTAGAGAAATTAGTGAGGCAATAGAGACAATCAGAATCATTCAAATAAAAGCATGTCTTACACTAAATTTTTTAGTATGTATTGTTGACAAAAAAAATAATATATTTGACACAATACCTCTTTTTTTTTTTTGGTTTATTTATTAAGAATGAAGTCTATTACAACTTTCATGGATATTCCAATTATCCCTTTGCATAAATTGCACACATTTTGCTTATAGAAGAGTGACAATGTTTATAGCACATAGGTGATTACTGTAGTCAATCACTATAACACATTCTCTACTGACATCTAGATATGACAAAGGCATCTAAATAAGCGTGGAAGTGAGTGAAATAGTAAATGGAGCTATAACATTCTGAAATAAAATTGGACGCCTAAATCAGGTTCTTCTTGTAAGATGTGATATTTTGACAAATAGTTAAATTGTAATCCAATCAAGGGCAATTCATTATCATTGAAAATGTAATTTACCAAATAAGAAATACTGAGTGTGCATTCGATATCCTTTGTCAGAATAATAATACCACAGTTAAAATCTTCTAAATAAGAACAAGCATAGTGAATGGTAGAATAACCTTTGTTCTTTTTAGCAATGTGAAAGGAAATGACCATAGAGTTTCTAGCTAAATTGAAGTTATTCTTAGATGCAACGCTTCTTGCATAACTATATTCTTTTGCTTTATCCTAGCTGATTTATATAATCTATACCATTCTCTATCTGATATGGTCTGTGCATATTTACAAAGGGCTCAACATTTTATAATTACTTGTTGTGCAAATATATATATGACAGAGAGACATACGCAGTAATCAAAGTGAATGGGTAGGTTACCTACTTGTGTGCGCTGATTCTTGGAAGAGACCTAAAGTGAACAATGCGCCCAGATTGGCTCTCCTCCTTCCTGAAGTCTGAAATCGAACATCTCTCTGGAGTCTCTCACAGAACGGTCTATTGCTCTGCCCAAAACAGAAGTCCATTCCCTCATTTTATAGATATAATGCATTAAATTCATTGTAAACTGTAGAACGCGGTTAGATCTGCAATTTATTGTGGCAGTTGAATCATAACCCACGTGAAAGATATGGAGTAAGTGAAGTCAGGCGTTAGGCGGCTCGTGGATGGTGCATTGCTTCTTGGTCAACAATTTTGTCAAATTTTCTGACTAATAATCAATGACTCAATCTATTGGCAGAGATTTAGATGACGTGGGGAGTCTTTTCAATTTTTATTTATTTTTTCTTTCTTTCCCTTTTATCTTTTTATCCTTTCAATTTTACTTTCTATTTATTATTTCTCCTTCTTTATGTCTCTCTTTCTCCATCTATCTATCTTTGTGTTTTTTTTCTCACTTTTTTCTTTTTACCTCTCACCTCTCTCTTTTCTCTCTCTCTATTCTTCTATATATTTTTTGGTTATTCTATCATTTTTTATTGACTTTTTTATTTATTTCAATTTTTAATTCTCTTCTTTTCTAGCTTCCATCTTTTCTTTTTTTTTCCTTTTTTTTTTAATCTATTCAACCTTTCAATGAAATGTCTTTTCTTTATTTCTTTATCTATCATTTTTTAATCCATGATTTTTGTCACTTCTTTGTTTCTTCTCTTTGATTTTTAATTACTTTTGGTATTGTATCTATTTTTTTCATTCTATTACTTTATTTTTCTATCTTGATTTTTAATATTACCTCTCTTTTCCTTATGTTACTTTTTTCATTCATATATTTTATATCTCATTTGTTTCTCTTTTAATTATTTTCCCTATTTTTTTATTTTTAATATTACCTCTCTTTCCCTTATGCTAGTTTTTTCATTCATATATTTTATCTCATTTACTTTTTTTAATCATTTGTTATTTTTTAATTATTTTCCTTATTTTATATTTCTCTTATTTTGTCTCTTTCTTACCTTGCCCATGTACATCTCACTTTATTTTTTATTATACTTTTATTTATATTTTATTTCAATCTATATTTTTCTCAATTTACTTATATTTTTGTCTTTTTTTTCTTTTAAAATTGTCTTTTTTTACCACTTTTTTATTTCTCTTTAACTCATTTTTTAATTACCTTCACCATGCAATTCTTCGTCTTTACATGATTCACTCTCTTTCTCTCTCTCTCCATTCAATGTTTATTTTATTCTCTCCATCTCTTTCTTTCTTTTAAGACCAAGGTAAGACAAGTTGAGCGTTGAGATGGGTCGTAGGGATACCCTTGAGTCAATTAAAAAAAGAAGAAAGAGAAGTTTATTTCTTTTTATCATCTTTGAAAAGGGTTTGGATTGAAATATTTTGATTAATTGGAAGCTGATTTATAAAAAAATCATATGATTTTAGTGTACATGTTGATTGATACACGAACAATCTATTTGTATTAACATAACATCCTTCTCATTTTCCCTTTGGATCAAAGTAGCCTTAGAAGAATTTATATCCTTGTGACCTAACTCACCCCTTTCTGATCCCAAATTGACAGAATGTAAGACTAAGGTAAGGTGGGTTAAATGTTGGGTTGTATCACGCAAATACCCCTAAGTCAATAAAAAAATAAATATCTAGAAATCAGGGCTTCAACAATCAAAATTATTTATTTATTTTCTCTCCCCATATGTCTTTTTATCTTTTATTTATTGATTGATACACCAACAATCCATTTGTATTAATTAACATAATATCATTCTCTTTTGCCCTTTGGATCAAAGGTGTCTTAGAATAATTTATATCCTTGTGACCTAGCTCGCCCCTTTCCGACCCTAACTTGGCAGAATGTAAGACCAAGGTAAGGAAAATTAAGCTTTGGGTTGCAACATGAGGATACCCTTAAGTCAACAAAAAATAAAAGATCTAGAAACTATGGTTTCACCAATCAAAATTATTTCTTTATTTTCTCTCTCCATATGTTTTTCTATATTTTATTTGTTGATTGATACACCCTCAATCCATTCATATTAAGTAACATAACATCCTTCTCATATTCCTTTTAGATCAAAAGTTCCTTAGAAGAATTTATAGCCCTATGATTCAACTCACCCTTTTTCGACCCCAACTTGGCAGAATGTAAGACCAAGGTAAGGCGAGTTAAGTGTTGGGTTGTGTCATGGGGATACCCCTAAGTCAACAAAAAAAAAAGATCTAGAAACTATGGCTTCACCAATCAAAATTATTTCTTTATTTTCTCTTCTCATATATCTTTCTATCTTTTATTTGTTGATTGATACACCAATAATCCATTCATATTAAATAACATAGCATCCTTCTTCTCTGCCCTTTGGATCAAAGTAGTCTTAGAAAAATTTATATCTCTGTGACCTAACTCACCCCTTTCCGACCCCAACTTGGCAGAATGTAAGACCAAGGTAAGGTAGGTTAAGTGTAAGGCGGGTTAAGTGTTGGGTTGTATCATGGGGATACTTTTGAGTCAACCAAAAAATATTTAGAAACCATGGCTCCACCAATAAAAATAAATAAAATTATTTTCTCTCCCCATATGTTTGTCTATCTTTTCTTTGTTGATTGATACACCAACAATCCATTCATATTAACATAACATACTTCTCCTCTGCCTTTTGGATCAAAGATGCCTTAGAAGAATTTATATCCATGTGACTCAGCTCACCCTTTCCGACCCCAACTTGGCAAAATGTAAGACCAAGGTAAGGCGGGTTAAGCGTTGGGTTGCATCGTGGGGATACTCCTGAGTAAAAAAAAATCTAAAAACCATGGCTACACTAATCAAAATTATTTCTTTATTTTTCTTTACATGTTTTTCTATCTTTTATTTGTTGATTGATACACCAACAATTCATTTTTATTAAGTAATATAACATATTTCTCCCTTGCCTTTTGGATCAAAGATGTCTTAGAAGAATTTATATCCTTATGACCCAACTCACCCCTTTTCGACCCCAACTTGGCAGAATGTAAGACCAAGGTAAGGCAAATTAAGAGTTGGGTTGCATCACAAGGATACCTTTGAATTAACCAAAAAAAATAAAAGATTTAGAAACCATGGCTTCACCAATCAAATTATTTCTTTATTTTCTCTCCCCATATGTCTTTCTATCTTTTATTTGTTGATTGATACACCAACAATACATTCATATTAACATAATATCTTTCTCCTTTGCCCTATGAATCAAAGGTGTCTTAGAAGAATTTATATCCTTGTGGCCTAGCTCACCCCTTTCCAACCCCAACTTGGCAAAATGTAAGACCAAGGTAAGGTGAGTTAAGCATTGGGTTGCGTCACGAGGATACCCCTAAGTCAACAAAAAAAACAAAAGATCTAGAAACCATGGCTTCACCAATCAAAATTATTTCTTTATTTTCTCTCTCCATATGTTTATCTATATTTTATTTGTTAATTGATACGCTTTCAATCCATTCGTATTAAGTAATATAACATTTTTCTCCTCTGCCATTTAGATCAAAAGTGTCTAAGAAGAATTTATAGCCCTTGTGACTTAGCTCACCCCTTTTCGACTCCAACTTGGTAGAATGTAAGATTAAGGTAAAGTGGGTTAAGCGTTAGGTTGCATCGTGGGGATATCCTTTAGTTAACAAAAATAAAAAGATATAAAAACAATGGCTTCA
>VDFB02016232.1:0-15480 GCA_007258455.2 Sequoia sempervirens
TTTTGTGTTCTTAGGGGTTGATCAAAGATTAGCCTTTCCTATGTTTAAGCTTAGAGACAACATAGTTCAGATCCCATGTTTTTGACATTTTTTGTTTTTATGAGTGTTTTTTGGATTTTGATATGATTTGGATGTTTTTGGATTTTCGCATGATTTTGACAATTTGGATATGGATATGTGTGATGATATCAGTGATTTGTTTTGAGATTTTGTTGAAAACCAAGCTAAGGTTGATTGATCAGATCGATGGATTGATGATAACATTGTTGAGGATACACAATAATGCAAGGATAGTGTTAAGCAACAAAAGGATTAGGACAAATATCCCAAGATGATGAGGGATTGAGTGGATTTGATTAATTAAGATTGATGATGATAACATTGTTGAGGATACACAACAATGCAAGGATAGTGTTAAGCAACACAAGGATTGGAAAGGACATCCCGAGATGATGATGGATTGATTGGATTTGATTGATTAGGATTTTGAAGCTTGGTTTGGAACAAAATTTGCTTTGAATAATGATGTGATGCTAAAGTGAAAATTAGATGCATTTGATATTGATTGTTTGGATTGATTTTCGATGAAAGATAAAGCTTGATAAGGAACATCTTCCTTTCAAAATATGCCATGGGCTAGTGATTTGGATTTTTTGGCTTACAAATGCTTTGACCAATTTGATTTTATGTTTGCCAATGTTCGGATCACCACATAAGTTGGATTATATTTATCAAGATTTATTCTTGAAGCAAGATGTAAATATCCGCCCCCAGTGTCTAGCAATGTATGGAAAGCCATGGGTGGATGCTTAGATAGATGTAGGGATGGAGGGATATGGATTATCTTGCAATAAGATAAGGTATTTGGATAAAGAATGCTCATTTAGATAATGTTGCATGGCTTAGATAACGTTGGGTAGGATAGGATCAATGAAAATGACCCATGTCAAGATGCTTACCATAAGCAAGTGTAAAGTGTGCACCAAATTTTTATCAAGATCAAGATAATTTGGAAGATGGATGTAGATGGATGAAAATGGATTGGATAAATTGTTCATGGATGAATGGATTTATTATGGATAAGATGGATGGAATGCTAGATTTATTATGGATGGGATGAGATGCTTTCACCTGAAGTGGTGCACGTAGATGCTCGATTGTACACATGATGCCTGTTTGCCAGGATTTCATCATGGTACTTGTCCAAAGCGCCACCATAGTGGTTTTCACTAGAGGATGATTTTTCTCTTTATTGTTTTTAATCATTTTTCTAATTTTTTTGAATTTTCATATTTTTTGAAATTTTTTTTTGTATTTCTCTATGAAAGATTTTTAAGCTCATGCTGAATCACTTGGTGGTGCTGATGCAGATGCTTCTGTCATAATGTGCAATTCATATCTTTCCTAAAGAAGTTTCTTTTCCAAGATATGTGCACTTGAATGCAACTTTTGAGATTCTTGATCTACTTTGTTGATACTAGAGTTAACTTTCCCTTTGTGCGTACATCCACTACTGAATTTGACTCCATTTTTTTGATGGACGTTCGTCGGTTGTTCAAAAAATCTTTGTTAGAAAAGTGACGAAATGACGAAGACATTTTCATCGCTATTTTTTCGTAGCAATTCCGATGATGCATTAAACGTTGAAATAACGGTGCAGATTCGTCGGTCATCGACATCATAAAAGGACTCAGATGTTTGTTGGAATATCGACAAAAACTTTGTGTATCCAACGACAAATTACAACCAAAATGTAATTGCAATGGCTCTTCCAAAGCGTTGAAACAACACCAAAAGTTCATCACCATTTCGATGAAATGGGCAAGTATTTACGACGAAGCGTTCATCGCAGCCAAGCAACTTCGTTGGACATTTTTTGTGATTTGTCGGTGTCGTTTGTCAAAATTGTCGGTGTCATTTAGCTATGAATACTTCGTCATAGCTAAGAAACTTCGTCGGACCTTTTCTGTGATTCGTTGGTAGAATTCGTCGAACTTGCGATGAAATGGGCAAGGAGATATGACGAAGCCTTCGTCGTAGCTAAGTAACTTTGTCAGACATTTTATGTGATTTGTCAGTATACTTCATTGAAATGGGAAAGGAGTTATGATGAATCCTTTGTCACAGCTATAGCAACTTCGTCGGACCTTTTCGGTGATTTGTCGGTTGTTTTCATCAAAATTTCAATGAAATAATGCAATTTTTTTTTAAAAATATTTGTTGAAATGTACCATCGGTGAGAGATCAATCATCGACACAGGATATAAAACTCACTCTGATAGTCCATGTCTTGTCGATGACTTCCGTTGGCAAGACAGATCCAATGTCACATCGATTTGACCTCTTTAGGAGTTTTGAACACTGCTGGTTATCAGCAAGACATTCTGAGGGTCTCATTGATTAAAAAAGTGTCTAAGAGCAAGTAAACAAATGGAACCTATTAATTTTCTTATTTTGGGGTTCTTTAAATCATATAATAGATGCCATCTTCTTGTGTATAATGTACTTATATTTAGATTTGAATTCGAGACCAATTGTCATTGCACATTCCATTTTACTTGCACAGAGTATTCTATAAGCAATATATTAATAATGCCAAATGATTTATGGTGTTGTACAACTCTACCTGTCATCACAGTTCTACTATTCTCCCTGAGAGAATCCTGCAAAGACAAGTTTACAATACCAAGTCAAATAATATGAAAAAGACTTACTTCCATACAAATTAAATGATTATTCTCACAATGGCAATTGTCTAATTACAACAACAATTCCATGAAAGGTTATCCATGCTACATAAGAGATGACTAATCATACATATAGACTACAAGATGCATAGGAAAAATATTACACTTGAGAACAACCAAGGGATAACAAGGGAAGGAGTTAAGAAACATCTGGATTGAAAAGAAAATGTGTAGGGAATATGTTGAGCAGTGTCAAGAGAACAGAGCTTGTAGAAAATATTCTTGACCTAATCAAGCTCTTGAACAACTTAAACAAAATTAAAATACTAACACATACATGAGACATGTAATGAACTTCCAATATCTGCTATCTTTTTCATTAATGCGGTAGGTAAAGGAGAAATAATTATAATTGTAACACTATTCATAGTCCAGTAAATTATGTTCATAATTTATGTTCAATGGACCTCAGTTTTATCATTATATTGCCCATCTAATACCATATTTTAATCCAGGGTTCAACTATCTCAAATCTAAAGAAGCACCTTCAATTAACCATTTAAAGAAATGCTTATGGAAATAAGGTAAAGACTTTTACTTGAGAAAGATTGGGTACTTGTAGGATTAAAGTTCTCGCAATCATTAGGATTTATTGGCACACAGACATAACCTGCAACATATGAAGTAATGGATGACTAAAAGTTAGTGAAATGGTCCTTAATATGTGACTGGTTTGCAAATTGATTGGTAGAAAATAAGGTTACAAACAAATCTATATGAAAAATTATGAGGAAAATCTACTGTAATAATCAAAATAGATGAAAAGTGCAAAGGAAAGAGCCGAGCTACATCTCTAGAGCCTAAAAAGAACACATGCAAGAAACATAAAAAAAATAACAAACTAGTTTTTGGATGAATACAAAATGGTGCCTTTAGCAAGTGATTCATATGCTTTCACACCTGACACAGGACATTAAGAAGATTTTAGTCTTCCTCTGTAAAATTAACTACTTATAGAATAAACCTAGAAACCAATATTATATACCTCCATGTCTAGCCGAGGGTAGGTATAAGAGAAAAAAACTTCTTCAATGCAATGCCAAAAAATATCAATGTGTGTGTAGGTTTGTATTATTCAAAATATCATTTCACTACCTAAGGAAAAATACCAACGTGATGTTTTAAATTTCAATCTTCACATAGGCTCCCTTATTGCTACACATGAATATACAAGCATTATTCGAGCTCTAAACTATTCAATTATTAATGATTTAATTAGCTATAAGATGGAAAGTTGTTGTTTAGAGATAATCCATCATCTTTTACATATCTTTATTCACTCCTAGCACTTCAGATAAATTTGTGTAAATGAGACAGAAATGTGAATCTTTTATGACAAAAAAATTCTTAAAAGGAGGGGGGAGAGAGCAAAGGGTAGGAGGCAAGAGAATGCTTGAATTTATATCAAAGTATAACATTTTGATCATTATAAAAATGAAACAAATCTTAAGTTTGAAGCATTAATATCATTTACAACATTTATGATCAAGAATGAATGTAAGTAGAGAAACTTTTGCATACCTGTAGATGGTACAAAATTTCATGGTTAAGTCGAAGCCTCCCATCAACAACAAGATCCAAACTGTCAGGTGGATCTGCTCTCAAATGAGCCCTAAGCGAGCTATCAATTTTTCCACTAACCTATTATGCACAAAAGTCAAATTTTAGAGTTATCTCACCACTAAAAATAGAAGAAACAAAGCTTTGAAACCAAATCCACACACAACACCATGTGGTATTCATACAAAGCCATAAAAAAAAACTAAACTCGGAACATTGGAATGGAAACAATGTCAAATTATGATGCAGAGCATGGATTCAGGGTATAAAGAATCATTTTTCTGCCACCATAGTGAAAATTTATCACTTCCTTTCATCTTTGCATATTGGTTTGATGCTTCAAATGATGCATTTCTTATATTCAAAAGTGCATTACCTTATTGAGCTTCTCTTTGTTTAGAGAATAGTTTAATATTCCACTCCACCTTGTCAAGACCAACCCGTGATGGGTGAGCTCAAATTTAGCCCCTCCCTCATTTCCATCACTCCTAGAGTTTCCCATACCCAATCGTATAGCATTAATCATTCATTCATCCATTAATAACATATTCACATTCATTCATTAACATATAATATTCATTCTTTTAGTTTTTACATATTATCAAAAATATGGTTGTCATGATATGAATACAATCACTTTTCTTTTGGTTTCTTTTTTAAAGCTACATAAAGCTGAAGTGGGTATCATTTTTCTAAATCAATATCTATCCCCTTTGGTTTTTACTGCCCTACGCTGTGTGATCTTAATGCGCCCTAGTTGTTTGCTTCATGATGTGGATACCCTTTGCAAGAGATTACGCTGCAATAAGAAACCAAATGTTAAGCGGTATGTTTTATTATTATTATTACAGTATTTCATTAATTAAAGAACACGTAAAGTGGTTCTCTTTGCTAAGCTGATTACATCATGTTCCTGAACTTTTGATATAGACTCATGCTCAACATGTTGAACACGCTCTAAATGCTGATCTGCAGTTGAAACATGAAAGGTTACATTAATTAATACACCAATTGAAATTAAATATGTTTAAGAGAACATGAGGGTGGTCCTCTTTACCTGATGGGGCCACATCATGTTCCTGATCTTCTCTAGCCTGATCATGCTCAACACGGTGATCACACTCTACATGCTCTAAAGTTGAAACACGAAGGTTACATTAATTAATACACCAATTGCAATTAAAATATGTTTAAAAGAACTTTAGAGTGATGCCCTCTTTACCTGATGGGGCCACATCATGTTCCTAATCTTCTTTAGGCGGTGTACTCAACTTTATCTTGCGATCACACTCTACATGCTCACAAAAATCTTGGGATGCACACCATGACCTTCATCTATGGGTTTTGCTCCCCGCCTCCTGTCATTTTGTCATCGTAATGCGATATTATCATTGCTTGAATGTTTAAAATAAATAGGAATGTAATTACTTTATGGTGGAAATTAATATTGAATAGATTGCACAAGTATTCAATTTTAAATAAAACTTTTATTGAGTTTGTTTACATGTCGAGATCTGATGGAAGGTTATGTTTGCAGTCAAACTCTTAGGTGTTGACCATGGCTCCCATGAAAAAGCTTGTTGGAAAACCCACAGTATCTTGAGGAGGAGTGTATACTTCTATGGGAACTTTGTTGAATTCAAAGCCCTACATTTTTGCATAAGATCATGAATTTTGCTTCTATGGTGTGATAAAACCAAAATTGTTTTCAATTTATTATAATTTGGATGCAATATTTCATTTATTGATACTTACAATTAGTGTGGCTAATTTCATATAACCACCAGAGCCAAGTTTGTGTTGCTTGTACTTTTCTAGTCTTGCCTTTGTTGCCTTCGATGTGTCGGGTAGCCTATGAAAAGTTTGAAATACGTTAGATTATGTAAAAAGAAAGAGTAATCAGTATATAATTACATTGTTGATAGTATCACATACCTTCCTTGGCCCGGTGGTGTCTTTCCTTTTTTCTTTTCAGCCTTCTCCTTTCCATCTGACACCAGGTCCTTCCACTCCCTCTCTGGAATCATGGGGGGATGCTCATACTTTTTTTCTTCTCTAAATGTGACCTATATTGGTCCCTCACATACTTTAGATAGGTACCAACTTTCTTAAGGACCTTGGTTCGGTTGAATGTTTTATCACCGAAGAGCACAACTAAATGGTTAATGAGCTCATCTTTTAAATCTTGATTTTAGGCATTCCACCGTGTACGTATGATCGGCCCGAAGAGCTCCAATGTAATATCACTTAGATGTTTATAAAAAACATCATTTCTTGCAAAATGATCATGGAATCAATAGTCTAAAAAGAGCGATCAATAAGTAAATTTCAATTGGATTATATATAATAATAATTAAAACATTTTAAAGTACCTGAGACCTTCTCTATCTTTATGGGAACGAAATCTTCGGTTACCACAAATGTGACCGAAAATGTTCCCGTACTAGTAATACGGGAAGATCCAGGAAATGCTGCTAAAATATCACTAGTACTAGTGGCCTTTGCATCCCCAGGTACATGTCTTGATGCATGTTCTGGCATGTGTTTGACGCTAGAGGGTGCACTAACGGATGCTTGCATGGTATGTGTTGCTGACATTTCAGATGACAATATAGGCACGAATGATGGGGTCAAATGATGTGATTTATATGCAGGAAGACTAGGATGGACAGTTGTACCGACCCCTACTCCTCAAGCAGCACTTGCAGTACCGTGATCATGGCCAAAATATAAAACCATGAATGAGCTTATGTTATAATTAAAGACCTCATGATAACTTACTTGCAAGTTTTGTGATATCTAAGTCAATATTTTAACCCTCTCTCTTATCTCATTTGTTTGAGGAACTATGAATAACAACTTAAGGATTTTTTCATTGCATTTTTTTGGGTCTTCCTTATCATATCAAGAGGGCTTGTTGAATAAGCAATGTCATCATCACATAATATTGACTGCACCTCCCTATCGATGCTCTTGTCTACTGTTGGTGCCTTTCCCCGATTAGTCGACTGCAACAAGAATATTAAAAACATTATAAAAATTAACCCAATAAACTTATCAAAACAACATAATAATAAAACATTTTGCTCGTATCTAATTTGTACAATTACAATGAGGTAAACCTGTCGGGTAGAAGCGCGTGAAGATAAATCGTGATCTGTGCTTTGGGCTGAAGCCTTCTCCGTACAATCAATTTCTCGTTGTGACAAAAATTAAATATAAAAAAACATTACCGAAATGAAACCAATAGACTTATGAAAAAAACATACGAATAAAATGGTATATTGGAGTTATTAATTGGAGGTTGGGTAAAATGGTACATAGTACGTACCACCCCCATAGTAATTGTGTTTGTAACTAAGTGATTCAAATTGTAATTGATTAACAACTCTTCCCCTATAGTTATTGATTTTATCGCACATACGAATTCACGGTTTCCTTCGCGCGCCTATGCAATTGGGTTGCTTATTTGTTGACCCAGGTCGTGTACTGCTTATAAACCCTGCAATATTCCCTGATGCTTTTGGCCTTCTATCAATGTACATAGCCACTCCTTTATTTTGATCCTTATCTTTTAGCTGTATATAATTTGTTGATAGTGCATACCTAGGCATACTTCGTGTATATCGAACCAGTTGCATCCAATCTTTGTAATAGTAACAGGGTTCGACATACTCTATCAATTTAGTAACTTTGTCGTAACAGACCTTTATGCCATCCATGCAAAATAAGCCCAAACCATGTAATGACGATGGTGCTATGCGATATATCCTCTCGTTGACACAAAAATCAGTGTTTATTGGAGGAAGTTCCTTGGGTACCCATTGTTTCCATGGATGTTTGTACCTCAAGGGCACCTTGACATCGCCTATGCTCTCATCATCATAAGAACATGACCCCCCTTCAGCAAGAAAAAATTTCATGCATTTACAGAATTTTCTTCTAATCTTTTGACCTCTAGTTGATCTCACTCTTTTAGACCTACTACATGTCTCGCTTTCCTCTTCTCTTCCTGACCCCATCCCTGGCTTGAGGAAGGCAGTCGGCAAATGCCTGTTGGTGGTACTGCACTCATAAGGATGTTGGATGAAGTTCTTTCATGGTGATGTGATCCTAAGGTGACATTATGATTAATCTATCATTTCATCGCTAGAATTTCACAGGTTATAAGGTAATCAAGTCTTGATAGATTGCAAGTTATTGTTACTACCATCCAAATGTGTCCATCACAAATCAAATCTACTTAACATTTTAACTCCCAAACTTTGTAACAAGTATTAAATGTGACTATGGCCCACCAGTTACATAGCCAAGGCCTCAAATGTATTCTCTAATTGTAATCAATGGACTTTTTCTCTTCATTCAAGTAAATAAACTTGAAGGGAAACACCACCAAGTGGTTTATTGGACACCTACATGACTAAAAATAGCAGCAAATTTACATTTAATTTCCATATGTCTAAGTGGTTAACGGGGAGGGAGTGTGTACTAGGCCTGGTTAAGTCATCATAAGTTTACACTTTGGCAATAATATTTTTTTAAGTCATATTAAATCTTCCTATGTCTAATTGCTAGGAGAGTTTTGGTATGTTTTAAGGTAGGATGATTGATGAAAGAGCCCAAAGACTAGCATTTCTCCATGGTATCCAGGTACACATAGTAGCGGTCTTCTCTTATATGGTTGGACATGATTTAAAGAAATTAGCTAGGAATTATTCATTTAACCTAAGGTTTTCTCATAATGCCATCATTGGAAAAGTATGATCAAATTCTTCTATTATGAAGAATTGGTCTATGTGCCTCTATTAATCACTATAAATGTTTGTAAGGATAAAATGACTAATTGCATCAGGTAGGAGAGAATCAACTTTGAGTTCTTCAAAGATTATATTCTTCTATTCATAATTTTTAAGAGTTGTGTGTGGGGGAGGTTATCACTACCAAGAAGGGAGGGAGACCTTTCCTTCCGTATTCTTTATAATTTTTCATTATTTCTTATTTATTTACACTTACATTTACAAATACACATACATAATAAAATTTCTTGTTTTTCATTTATTTCTCATGTAGTTTAATAGTTTGATTGAGTTCATATTAGCAATAATGTTAGAAGACTTTAAATTTCAATTACATTAATTTATGGATATGTTGTATCTATAACACTAGAAAACCATATGCTCTTTGCATTTACACTTGCATTTAGAAATACACATTTATATACATAGATATAGATTTCTTTAATGATATGTTGCATTTATTGTTCTAGGAGAGCATCCAATAATTGTATTTACATTTACATTTAAAAATACATATACATACATACATACATACATACATACATACATACATATATACATACATACATATATATATAGATGTGCGTGTGTGTGTGTGTGTATATCATTTATATTCAATGTTCAAAAACAACCCATTAGGTATACACATGGATAAAAATTCATAAAATCAGATCTCCCCATACATGTTTTGTTGAAACCTAGGCTTGAACCTCTCATTTCACATGCTTTTCTTCACAAAACTATTGAGGACCAACTATACCTTCTTTATTTCTCATCCCTACGCCCTATTCATGCATCCTACAATTACAACAATATCCATGGGGCCTCTTACACAAGCTACAATAATCACAAAAAGTGTAAGAGCCCTTTTATATCATGTTTCACTACAAAACCCTCAAAATAGGGTAACTCGGATTATGATTTGTTGGTGAGCTGTATGGACAAAATCATTAGCACCAACTCATTCTTGGAGTCTTTTGAAAGAGAAGTGAATCAGGTGGCAGTTAAGTACAAACCTTATAGTGTCAAGGTGAATGAAGTGATCAATTTTGATTGGCCAACTGATGAAGAGTACCAGAAATGGGTAAATGTATATTTAATTGAGGAAGAGTGAAAAGGAGCAGGTTGCTAACGGTTGACAAATCAGCTGTTGTAGTTACAACAAATTCCAATTTTTTTTTGGTGATAGTCTAGGCACGAAATTCTTGAAGTTTTTTGTTGCTGCATCAACCATTCTCAGTGAGCATGATGAACAAGAAGATTCTCTAGGGAGATTAGTGTTGTAACAAATTTTTGGAATATCACAAGGCGGTCCAATTGGTTGGTGACATGTGTGCTTTCTGGCCTGATGCTTTTTTGCTCCTTTTTCTATAAGAAGAATTTCAAGGCCAGAAGTACGGTTTAGCAAGTTAGATATTTTGGTCGAGTCTAGATGAAGTTGTAGAGCAAATTGTAAAGTCTGATGGTTTTAGGGAAAATGCAATTTAGGTTTTGAGTCATTCCGTAGTAGGTTTTGAATTCATGGGGATTTGATGTTTTATGACAGTACTGACATTTGAATTGATATGATTATTCAAACTCATGTCTCTCCATTGTACAAACATATCTGAATTTTGAATAAAATGATCAAGGGTTGTTTTTTTCATCTCACTATTGTGGTGTGTATGATTCTTGTTTTAGGTTTAATTCAAGGAATTAATTAAAATGCTTGAATGGGATTGTAGATGGATATATTCTATATAAGGATTTGATAAGTAATATTGGGTTAGAATACATATTGATGAGATTGTAAAGAAATGTTATCAAGGATCTTATATGTTATGTGTTAAATCTATCATGAACCCTTAGATGCTTATAAATTTGACTCCTCCAATGGATATATGGCACTGATCTAAGTTGTACTTATTCGTATGGTTCAATATTTTTTTCCTTTACCTAGAGCTTGCTACAAATTGCAAATCAATGACTATCTTATACTGTGAAATGTTCTTGTAGTTATCTCATGCTCCAAATAGTTGATATTATTGATAAACAACCAATTCTATTCGGTATTATCCTATTATGTTGAGCTATTAAATGAGATTATCTGTTGTTGTTAATGTTGTTTATGATGATAGTACAAAGGTTGTAAATGAATTAAGGGATAACCCTCCTTGGTCTTGCAGAGCCCAAAGTGTAGGAGGTCTTTCAAATCCTCGTCAGTTGGTCTAGGTCTTTTGAGCTGCCCTTTATTGGAATTGGCAATTCCATAGGTAGATTAGAAGATCAACCTGCTTACCGTAAAAAAAACCAACACCTTGCATATGTTTGTGGTGGAGGTATTAAAGAAGAATTGTATGCCTCTATTTCCATTCATTAGATCTACCTTAGTCTAGCATATACTTGGGTTAAGTCTACAATTGCTTTAGAATCATGCGATGAAGGCTATGTGTGATGAAATGCTAGCTGAGGCTGGTCGATAAAAATGTGAAAGACTAAGCTATTTTATTTTTTGTCTTATCTTATACCATTTTATGAGAATGGGGGTGCCAATGTACGAGAAGATCTTTGGAAACTAGGCATGAAAATTAAAGGTTAAAGAGAATGGGGGTGCCAAACTTACAGTACTCATTGCCCATTGGTCGTCGATTTTCCTTGAGTGCCCTCAACCTCATCCTCAGTGCTAGTATTGACCATGTTTTCACTCGTCCATTTTCTTCCTCGGCACTGATATTGACCTTGTTTTCACTCCTCCAAACTCTTCATTGACACTAGTATTGACCTTGTTTTAACTCCAAACTCTTCCTCGGCACTAGTATTGACCTTGTTTTCACTCCTCCAAACTCTTCCTCGGCGCTGATATTGACCTTGTTTTCACTCCTCCAAACTCTTCGTCAGCGCTGGTATTGACCTTGTTTTAACTCCAAACTCTTCCTCAACACTGGCATTGACCTTGTTTTCACTACTCCAAACTCTTCCTCAGCGTTGGCATTGACCTTGTTTTCACTACTCCAAACTCTTCCTCGGCGCTGACATTGACCTTGTTTTCACTACTCCAAACTCTTCCTCAAAATTGGTATTGACCTTTCACTTCTCCAATTTGACGAGCTACAACCTGGTTTCGTTAGGTTTTACAGTATGTTAATTAAGTTGAAAATTTTGGTGCCATTTAGCTAGGTTTTAATATTCTACAATATAGTTAAGTATATATTGGCTCATGTTTTACATAATAAATAATATAATTATTCAACTTATTATAATTATATATATTCTTTAACAAAATTATTAAATACATATAAAATTATTATAATTAATAATTACTAATAAGTATATTTTTATATAATACAAAATATAATTATTATAATATATGTTTAATATAATAGTAATATATATTAATATGAGAGAGAGAGAAACTAGAATTTTGATTGGTTGTTTCATGTCAACAATCCAAGGTGGCATGTCCTTGGGGAGTTATGCTCAAGGTAGCATGCCATTTGATTAAAGATATGATAATTCTCCTTTAATGGCTCTTCAATGTACCCATTGCACACTTAAGGAGACAAAGATAAATATAGGGAAGAAAATATAGAGAGGGATATAATGAAAAACATGCAAATAGAAAGGGATACAAGGAGATAGAGAGAGGTAGAGAGATAAAGGGATAAGGATGAATAGATAGAGATATAGGGAGGGTAGTTGATATATCTCTCCTTGTCGCTCTCTATATCTCTATATCTCCCACTATCTATGTCACTCCCTCTTCCCCCCTCTATCTATTGAGCTATCTCTCCCTCTCCCCTCGTTCTCTCTCATTCACTCCATCTCTCCCTCCATCTCTCCTGCTCTCTATCTCTATCTCTATTTCTTTTTTTATCTCCCTCTCACTCCTCTCTCTAGCTATTTCTATCTATATCCCTTTCTCTCCCTCCCCCTCTCTATCTCTTACCATCTCTCCCTCCCTATCCCCCCTATCCATTGACTCTCTATCTCCACCTCTCTTCCTTTCTCTTCCCATATATCTCCATCTCTCTTTCTCTTCCCATACAACTCTATCTCTCTCTCTTTCTCTCCCCATCTATCTCTATCTCCCCCTATATTAACTAAGAAGCCATGCAATCATACAATAGTATATGTTGGTAAAACTATAATAGTGTTTTATTAAACTATAAGTAACACTTATCTTTCTAATGTCAAGCCTTCTTATAAAAATAGTGTTTTATTAAACTATAAGTAGATTATTGTCACCACTCTTCATTCAACATGAAATGCCAAATGTAGCAATTGTTTTGTTGCTTTTGTCAAGTTTCATTAACCAAGCTATTTACTGGGTTGAATAAAGTTGTGTTGTGACCCTTCATCTCTTTAAAATAATTAGACAATATTAGCGAGATCAGGAAGGGGAGAATACTAAATTCCTTCAAAATAGGGGTAGTTGTGGGTTTGTTGGTTTTCTTTGTATACTGTATACTTAGTTTCTCTAGGATAAATAAGTCACTTTAGATCATTTTATTAGTTGTGTATCCTAACTAATATAGAGTAAGCTTTTTCATTTTAATTGACTACTACATAATAGTTTATGTGTGTAGACATCTAAATTTGGACAATTAATTTATCCAAATTTATCACTTTTCATCTAAACATCCTCTTATCCGAGTTAATTAAATAATATTACTATTATTTAATTAATATCTTTAATTCTGCCAAATCCCTAAGGTATTTAATTAATAATTAAATACCTTACCCTCCTTAATCCTATTTTCATCAAATAAATTAAATAAATATTACATTTATTTAATTCCTCACATGTCATGTTCATCTAATCCTAATCCATCTCCTAATTTCTTCATTAGGAATATGCACATGCCTAATCCTTGATTAGGATGTGTCACATCCTCCAACTTTTGCAAGTTGGCTTCTAATCCTCATTTATCTTCTAATTATTGATTAATTAAGCCTAATCATTCCCCAAGGAATTTTTAATTCCTTTTTATTCTTCCTAGATTCCCCTCTTTTACATGTGAATTTTTAATTCACATTCCATCCTTCTAAGGCTTCTAGAACCTTGGACTTGTCACAATCTCCACATGTGACCAAGTCCCACCTTTTTGGAGCCCACCTTTTACCCTCTAGATCATCCTAGGAATGTGAATTTTTAATTCACATTTATATCCCCAACCACCTTTCCTTTTCCCATGTAGATTCTTGAGGAATTCCAAAATTCCTCAAAAGTCCCTTTCACTCCCACTTGGGGACAAGGAATCCCTTTTTGAGGAAATCTCCTCACTCCCCAAGGTGCTTGTCCTTCCTCCACCTCATGTACCTTTTTGACACCTCACTTACACCTCATATCCCCTTATCCACTTCACCCTCCACATGTCAAGATGTGAGGGCTTGTGGGTTCTCAACCCACCATAGCCCTTCATCTTGGCCTTGTTGGATTAATCTTGATCGTTGAATTCTCTAGAGAATTCAAATTCTCCTATAAATACCCCCTCCTCAAGGGCATTTCAAAACACTTAGCCATTTGATAACTACATGATGTCAATTTGCATTCCCACCCATTTTACTAGCACCTATCCATTCATTTTAATCACTTTGCACATCTAATCTTGCATTTAGTCACTCAAGCAATCATCTAAGGAGCACACAAATCATTCCAAGTAAGGGCCAATCAAGGAGACATCAACAACAAGGAAGGTGAAATTGTTTCTATCTTGTTTTGTCCATTTTCCTTCTTGTTTTATCACTCCTTTGGCTAATCTCGAGGTGTCTTTGGTATCTTATCATCTCACATTTCTTAGTTATTTTGCACATTTAGAGAAGGATAAATTCCAAGGTATACAATGTGTTCAAAGAATTGTTTCCATTCTTTGTAGTTTTTATAGTGGAATACAAATCATATTTAATTTCATGCCAGTATACTTCTTTCATAAAGATATTTGTTTGAAATAAGTGCTTCATAACCCATCTAATCAAATCATAATTAACCTATCAAAAAGGCAATAGGAATTTTTTAAAGAAAAGAACACTTGACCCAATCATAAGTGTATGGCCTTCGAAGAAAGGAGTGATCCACCTTAGCAATAACAACTACCTAATTTAGACCTAGGTATGTGGATCATGATGGGCCAAAAAGTGGCAACATGAAAAAAGTAGCATTTTGAACTCGCCAAAAAATGCGAAAATCCCAAGTTGACTTTTTTTTTGGGTTGGGTGTCAGTACATTGCTCCATAGCAATGCCCAAGCCAAAGTACTACAAATTGGATATCTAATTCGTGTCTAATATCTAATTTGAAAAACATTTTAAAATGTAATATTTTGGTGCTATAATTTGGATATCCAATTTTTGCACACATATACCCAAGAGCAATTAGGAGGTGAAGGGTGGGTGAGAGAG
>VDFB02016234.1:0-20257 GCA_007258455.2 Sequoia sempervirens
TATGCATAGGTATGCACTATTAGAAAATGATATACAACTAAAAGGTAAGGATCAAAATAAAGGAGTGGCTATGTACATTGAAAAAAGGCCAAAAGCATAAGGGAATATTGCAGGGTTTATAAATAGTACATGACTTGGGTCAATAAATAAGCAACCCAATTGTATATTTGAGGCACGTGAGTGAAATCATGTATTTGTATGTGTGATAAAATCAATAACTGTAGAGGAAGAGTTGCTAATCAATTACAATTTGAATCACTTTGTTAAAAACACAATTACTATGGGGGTGGTACGTACTATGTACCATTTTACCCAACCTCCAATTAATGACTCCAATATACCATTTTATTCTTATATTTTTTTTGTAAGTCTATTGGTTTCATTTCGGTAATGCTTTTTTATATTTAATTTTTGTCATAGTGGAACATTGATCATGCGGGGAAGGATCCGACCCAGAGCACCGATCGTGATGCATCTTCAGTCGTTTCTACTTGACAGGTTTACCTCATTGTAATTGTACAAATTAGATACGAGCAAAATGTTTTATTTTTATGTTTTTTTCATAAGTTCCTTGGGTTAATTTCGATAATGTTTTTAATATTCTTGATGTAGTTAGCTGATTGGGGAAAGGAACCAACAGTAGAGGAGAACATCCATAGGGAGGTGTAGTCAATATTATGTGATGATGACATCACATATTCAACAAACCCTCTCGATATGTTAAGGAAGACCCAAAAAAAATGCAATGAAGAAATCCTTAAGTTAATATTCATAGTGCTTCAAACAGATGAGATAAGAGAGAGGGTTAAAATATTGACTGAGAGAGCACAAAACTTGCAAGTAAGTTGTCATGAGGTCTTCAATTATAACATAAGTTCATTCATGGTTTTATATTTTGTACTCTTTTATGTCATGAACTAAAATATGTGTTGTTTTTATAGGATTATTTGCATCCTCATGATGCTGCTGGCCATGATCAGGGTACTGCAAGTGCTACCTGAGGAGTAGGGGTTGGTACAAGTGTCAATCCTGATCTTCCTGCGCATACATCACATCATACAACTCCATCATCCATACCTATATTGTCGTCTCAAATCTTGGCAACACATAGCATGCAGGCATTGGGTAGTGCACCCTGTCGCAGCGAACACATGCCAGAACATGTGTCAGGAAATGTACCTGAGGATGCAGAGGCCACAACTAGTACTGGTAATGTTTTAACAACATTTCCTGGATCTTCCCATATTACTAGTATGGGAACATTTTTTATCACATTTGTGGTGACCGAGGATTTCATTCCCATAAAGATAGAGAAGGTCCCAGGTACTTTAAAATGTTTTAATTATTATTATATATAATCCAATTGAAATTTACTTATTGATCACTCTTTTTAGACTAATGATCCCATGATCGTTTTGTAGGATATGATGTTTTTTATAAACATCTAAGTGATATTACATTGGAGCTCTTCGGGCCCACCATACGTACATGGTGGAATGCCCAAAATGAAGATTTAAAAGATGATCTCATTAACCATTTAGTTGTGCTATTCAGTGATAAAAAATTCAACCGAACGAAGGTCCTTAAGAAATATGGTACCTATCTAAAGTATGTGAGGGACCAATAAATGTCACATTTAGAGAAGAACAAAAAGTACGAGCATCCCCTCATGATTCCAAAGAGGGAGTGGAAGGACTTGGTGTCAAATGGAAAGGAGAAGGCTGAAAAGAAAAAAGGAAATACACCACCAGGCCAAGGAAAATATGTGATACTATCAACAATGTAATTATATATTGATTACTTTTTCTTTTTACATAATCTAACGTATTTCAAAATTTTCATAGGCTGCCCGACACATCAAATGCAACAAAGGAAAGACTAGAAAAATACGAGCAACACAAACTTGGCTCTGGTGGTTATATGAAATTAGCTGCATGAATTGTAAGTATCAATAAATGAAATATTGCATCCAAATAATAAATTGCAAACAATTTTGGTTTTATCACACCATAGAAGCAAAATTCATGATCTTATGCAAAAATGCATGGCTCTGAATTCAACAGAGTGTCCACAGAAGAGGACCTAAATATTTCCTTCCAGCAAGGCTATGGAGTTGTGGCTGAATGCTTAAGAGTCTTGACTGGGCAAACAAAATCTTCCATTGCATCTGACACATAGGTAAATGAACTCAATAAAGTTTATTTAAAATTGAATACTTGTGCAATCTATTTAATATTAATTTCCACCATAAAGTAATTATGTGCCTATTTGTTTTAAACAAACAAGCAATGATAATACTGCACATGACATTGGAATGCAACCTGGTGAGGGTGGAGCACAACCTGTAGATGAAGGTCATGGTGTGCATCCCAATACTGGATGTATTCATGTGCTATACAAAACACTGTATGGATTAATACAATTAAACATCTTTAATCACAATTGGTGTATTAATCAATGTAACCTCTCCTATTTCAACTTTAGAGCATGTAGAGTGTGATCAACATGTTGAGCATGATTAGGCTAGAGAAGATCAGGAACATGATGTGGCCCCATCAGGTAAAGAGAACCACTCTAATGTTCTTTTAATTAATGAAATACGTGTAACAATAATAATAAAACATATCAATTTAACATTTCTTTGTTATTGCAGTAGACCCCCCTTGCAGCGGTGTCCACATCGTGAGTACACGACTAGGCATATATTAAGATCACAAGCAAAGGGAAAAACAACTGAAGGGGGGACAAATGATTTAGAAAATGATACTCCACTTAAGCTTTTTTTATCTTCAAAAAAGAAACAAAAAAAAGTGATTGTAATCATATTATGAATGAATGTGAATATGTTAATGAATGAATGTTATATGATAATGAATGAATTTTATATGTTATTAATGAATGAATGAATGATTAATGTTATATGATCGGGTATGGGGAATTGAGAGTGATGTGAGGGGGGCGAGGGGTCAAATGAGCTTCCACCGTCACGTGGTTGGCCTTGTTAAGTAGAGAATATTAAACTATTCTTGAAACAAAGAGAAGGTCAATAAGGTAATGAAATTTTGAATATAAGAAATGCATCATTTGAAGCATCAAACCAATATGAAAAGATGAAAGGAAGTGCTAAATTTTCACTATGGTGGTAGAAAAATGATTCTTTATACCTTGATGCCTTCATTTTCCAAGCCAATTTCTCCTGCTTTGCATAGTTCCACCATGTTTGTGGACGTGATATGACTCCTACACAAAAAACATGTACCAGTTTACGACCTTCAATCCAACTACATCCAAGTATCTTTTTAATTCCTTTATCTTTCATCAATCTATTTACTATTTGAACCTCATACAAATGTTTTAGATGAAGAACCCATTATTGTGAAATGTGCCTCGAGTTGAGTAAAGTGAATCCATGCTCTGTATCATAATTTGAAGTTGTTTCCATTCCAATGTTCTGAGTTTAGTTTGTTTGTATGGATTTCTATGAAGACTAGATTGTGTTGTGTGTGGATTTGGTTTCAAAGCTCTGTTTCTTTTTTTTTAGTGGTGACATAACTCTAAAATTTGACTTTTGTGCATAACAGGTTAGTGGAAAAATTGACAGCTTTGAATGGTTTAGAGGCTTTATTGAGATAGATACATAGATGTTTGGATCTTGTTGCTAATGGGAGGCTTCCACTTAACCATGAAATTTTGTACCATCTGCAGGTATGCAAAAATTTCTCTACTTACATTCATTCAAGAGGCTAGATCGCTTATCTTTTGTCATATGGTTGGATTAATGTGGCATACAATGTCAATGTGGGCTATAGTTTTTTTAATATGTTCAAGTTATGCATAGTTTACATTGAATAGGGGGTGAAAAGGGGCATGTAAGTTAAACCAACCATCATTAACAATCATTCTTTATACTATGTTATATTTATTCATTATTCCTCAAATTCTTAAACATATAGACGAGGAAGAGAACTCTATTCAATACATGAGTATGTACTACATATATTGTTGTATCCAAGCCCTATGATCTTGGATATATCTAGGAAGGCCCAAGAAAGGAGTTACATGTATATAAGTAGTTGATTGGATGTCTGAGAAGTTTTGGAAGAATAACAATACAGGACTTGTACGTGTAACAATAAATAACAATGCACTAGTTTCAATAAGAGTTGCATGGACATGGATATAGACACAAATGCGATTTTTTTTCAATTCCCCCCCTTCTTTTCTTATGGTATTGATCTTATTACAGGTCCTCTCTATGTTGCTATCATTGTATTGAACACTACCTCTGAAACAAAAGGTCTACTCTCGTACAATTGTTCTTTTTGTAATTCCAATTATTTTCCTATACTACAACTTTTGGAATATTTTGTAAAAGTGAATTTACAATTTAGTATGCAAATTCATCCATGTTTCAGAACATGCAACCTCAAGATGGATAAATGCTATCTCACAAACCTGCACCAACATTCCTCTTCATTCTTGCAAGGTACTTTGCTATCCTTTAATACTTTGATAGTTATTTTATGACATTTGGCTCAATTCTGGAGTGCTATAGCAATCTATTCTATGATCAACACTTAATATAAGTTTATATCAGAAAATACATGTCATGTATGGTGTTTTGTAATGCATGTGAAGCTAACTTTTAATCCTTCGAATGGTTATACCACCAAATAGTTATCATTTATGTGTTGTCTTTGTATAATATAAGTTTATATTAGCAAATAGAAAGAGATATAGAGAGGACTGAGAGGGATAGAAAGATGTCTTCGTATTGCTGCAATATCTTGTTGAACCTTTCTTGCTGCAATGGGGTTGGCATATTTGCGAGCACTATTATTTTGTGTACTTGCTTGTGTAGGTGCATTTGTGGACTATCAGAAGCACAAATTTCTGTGTGTGGGAAATGATCTTGCAACATTGTTTAGTAGAGACCAAAGCTAGTTTGGCTTGTGCTGTTAACTCAAGGAGGTTAAGTTTCCACTTGTCATTATGTATTTTCCATTTTTGTGCGTTAAAATGGTAAATTCCATCATGATCATACACTCATGGTTGTCCAATATAAACAAATTATATCTTTTTATGTATAATTTTAGTTATCTCCTTCTCTCGATTTTAAATAAGTAATATTATTTTAACCAATAGATGTGTCTGGTAGAATTCATAGACTCCTATGTCTGCCTTGAAAGAGCTCACTGATGGAGAGAAAAGGCCACAAAAGACTCTCACTGACAGGTAGCAAGTATATGATTCTGAACTTCTGGAGGAGTATCTATCTCTTCTATTTGTATTTCCAGTTATATCACTTTTTCCTTAGGCACATTATATTATAAAGCTTTGGCGATTTTTTTATTCCCTTACACTACATTTTTTTGTTATTTTGGTTTTAGGAAAATCAAGATGCATTGATCAAGTGTATCACAAAAGATGTTGGATTTAATAATGGAAGACCTATAGGTGCATGTATCATCTATAAGTCACTTCTCCAATGGTGTTCATTTGAAGTTGAAAGAGCAATATTTTTGATCGTATCATTCAAATGATTGGTTCAACAATTGAGGTATCATTGATTCTACATTTCCCTAGTTCTAAGTAGTTTATGTGAATTGGCCCTACAAAATATAATGATTTACTCATGTAAATTTCTCAATAATAACTACATTTTGAGTCAGAAAAGGATGTAATTGGCCCTACAAAATGTAATTACCCACGGTCACCTCATTCTACTCCTAAAAATCCTTTTGATCAAAGATATTGTGGCAAACAAATCACATCAACATGAGCTGGTATGGGTCCTCCCAACCTATTATGGGTTACAAGCACTTTTTTGCACATTGATGAGACATCAAAACTATTGTAGCGATCATGATTACTAAAGAAGACATATCAGGGAGATTGGCTTATGGTCTCATCGATAAAGATAATCTATCGGCAAGACAAGTCATCTCGACATGGAAAATATATGTTGGCCCGAGTGTTTAAGTCTCACCAATGAAGTTTCATCGACGAGACCATCATTTCTTTCACTGAAAGGAGCACTGGGAATATATCGGTGAGACATAGCGGGTTGGGTAAAAATTCATAACTTACCTTGATGGTATAAATCTCGCCGATATACTTCCCCGTGCTCTGTCGATGAGACCACAAGTCAGTCCTCCCAATGAAGCTTTTAAAAAAAAATAACTGCAACGTTTCGTCAAAATTTTGATGCCACAGTCCGATGAAAAAAAAGGTGCCACGAGGTTGCTGTAGTTCCGACGCAATTTTGATCTCATTCCAATGGTGAGATCATCAAACAAATGAGAAAATGTTTGTCAGAATATCGGGGAGACTGGCTTATGGTCCCATCGATGAAGATAATCTATCGGCAAGACAAGTCATCTCGGCATGAAAAATATATGTTGGCCCAAACGTTTAAGTCTCATAGATGAAGTTTCATCGGAGAGACCATCATTTATTTCACTGACAGGAGCACTGGGAATATATCGGTGAGACATAGCGGGTCGGGTAAACATTCAGAGCTTACCTCGATGGTATAAGCCTCACCGATATACTTCCTTGTGCTCATCGATGAGACCACAAGTCAGTCCTGCCGATATAGCTATAGCTTCGACACAATTTTGATCTCATTTTGATCACGAGATCATTGAAAAAATTATGAATGTTTGTTCAAATTTTGATGAAACTTGGTCGCAATTTCAACAAAAATCTCATGCTATTCCGACGATTTGGCAGAGGCATGCCACATGTGTTATGGCTATTGTTCGTCGCTAGATCGACACAATGTTCATTGATATTCTGACGAATAGGAGGTCCCTTTTTTTGTGGCGGTAACCGACGAAATTCAGTCGTGAATTCAAAATTTTGAAGCTCATTGGGATACCGACGAAAATTCAGGGATGAAAAATTTCCAAGAGATTCATCGGAATTTCGACAATAGTTTGTTGATAGTTCAACAAATGTCTGCCGAAAAGTGGAGTCAAATACAGTAGTGTAATAATTCTATGAGAATTTCACAACACATCTTAGGATAGAAACCTAAGGATACAAAAATGATGTTAAATTTCATAAAAAAGTATTTTTTCCTAGGAATGAAGAGGGATGTCATGAAATTTTTGCAAGTGCATTGAATGCTAGTGAATTAAAGCTAAGGATGTACATTTTTCAAGGTTTCTATACCAAAATGAGATCCTATAATATAAATGATGATGTTCAATATAGGTATCATACAAGGAATATTACTTACCTAGTTTAAGCACAATACTATTTTATTAGTGACTGATAAATTAACTAAAGTTGGAAATTTTGTCCCTAAAAATATAATAGACAACTCTTTGATGATAATAAAAAGGTTCATGCAAGATATATTTTGTTTACATGGAGTTCTAGAGAAAATAGTACTAGATAGGGAAACCTAGTTGTCTTCTTATTTTTAGAAAACTCTCCAAGATGCATTAGGAAAATCAATCAAATTTACTAAATTTCATTTGGAAACTTACAACCAAGATAGGGAGTAGATCATGTGGTAGTGAACATGCTATGTATGAAAACTATTATTTAGTAGTATGTGGGAATCCCTTTATAGTTGCAAGTGAATGACAAAAAATATCTAGATCAACTATAAGATTTTATGCTAGTAGGACTAGAATACTAAGAGAAATGGACAGGCACATGAATTTGACTAGGATAAGGCTAAAACAAGTCATTTATAGTATACAAATTTATGTGGATAAGGGGAGAACTCTTCAATTATCATTTGGAGAGAAATCTTCTCTTAGTGTAGTAATTAAAAAAGAGATTCATCAAGTGTGGAAGGTCATCCAAATTTGTACCGTGCTATGTGGGACCATTTGAAATCTTAGATGTAATCAATCTAATATTAAATCTATTGCCAATATTGGATAAGATCCATATCTTGTTCTATATGTCACTTAATGAATTACATGTACTTGACATAACCCATGCTCTAAATTAGGATATATTATATGTGGATGAATTGAATATAGTAGTATTGAGACCTTGAGGATGTTCAATTATTAACAAGCATGCCTTCACTAACTTACAATTGATCATTGCAAAGTCTAGTCAGACTAATATTTAGGAGAAAGTTCCATCTAAGAGGAGATAAAAAGAGATGAAGAAACTTTTCATCACTTGTTTTGAATGAAATGAGATTTTAAATTACCAACATTCTTTGTATCAAGGAATTTTGTGTTGTTGATATTGTTGGAAACAAGCAACAATGAGAGGAGGGGGGTGAATCAGTGTTGAGAAAAAAATCAACTTTTTTATTCTGTGATTTAACTTACTTAATCATTCAATAGAAGAAACATGCATCAACAAAAAGAAAACAATCTCAACACCATAACACCAAAAATTTTACGTGGAAACCCTGTTAGGGGAAAAATCACGGTGGATGGCCAATCCATAATATAATATGAGTATATCCAAAATAAGAAGTAAAAAATGGGAATGCACTTGCATTCAGGCTCATTGCCTAGAGCTCACTACTCAAAATGGATGGGCTCACTACCCCACAAAGATATTGAGTAAATCCAAAATGGTGAACTGATGAAATAGCATCCACAATGCCTGATTACAGTTCCAATTCAGCTCTGATGACAATCTGCTATCCTTTAGACAAATTCAACAATTCTACTCTACTCTGCACAACTTGCACTGTAGAAATATTAATGCACAAGTGAAACTATGCATAATCGCCTAATCACTCTTCGTGATGATCGGAACACACCATCACACAACTTTTTTACACACAACAAATGATATATCGAATCTCTTATATATCCATAACTAGGAATACAATTGCTATAGGTCAGCCTTAATAAAACTTGAAAATATTATTAACTGTTGACCCAAAATTACAATTGGATTTACAATGTGGATCTAACACCATTGGCTAGATTGTAGCTAAGACCCATAATTAAATGGTTGAACATAAATAAATTTTCAATAATTCCACTTTACACATTCACAACGCACCATATTCACTGAGTCAGCTACAACGAACAAGTAGACACAAAACATTCTACTGAACCTTCAAGCTCGTATTGCCACTAATGCAACACCATAAAATTCAACAATAAGATAATATACATGCTCACCAAGAAATCTCAAGGGTCCACAACACAAAATGATGATCCGATGAAGTAGACAGATTGATTAACTGACCAAATACCCTATTCTTCAGATATTTTTCCAGTAACACACAGTAATGCACTTTATCTGCCGGTATAACTAGATACAGATCTGTAGATCATGAAGATGACTTCAGTTGCCATCAATGACAACACTGGAAGCCATATTCCAACATCTCCCCCTTTGGCATTGATGGAAACACTTAGAAAAATGACTAAGTGTCGAAACTAATAAGCACATTGCCAAAATACAGAATACTGCTCCCCCTAAGAATGTTAGGGATTTTTTTGCTGCACTCTCTCCCCCTTTGACAACAATGAAAAAATTGGGGAAACCAAAATTGCAAAAAATGTTGAGACTTACAAAAATTTGAAGACGTCTGCTAAGAGATTCTTTAGCCCACTTAGGTTTGAGTCCCAAATCTTTTTCAAACTCTCCAAAATGGTTATATGACCACAAAGTAGTTATGACAAGGTTTCTGCTGCTTCAAGACTTACCGGATCAAGAGCGGTCGTAGCATCTTTAGCTTCTTTCAAAGCATTTACGATCATCTCAATATTTGGACTTATCAGTCCCCTGAGTTCACATACTCTGCCAATGATACTTTAATTTTCAAATTTCAGACTCTTTATTTGGTTTAGTAGAGACATTACCTGATTTTCTTGATTACAAACACTTCCGGCTAAGGGGTCAAAAGTGTTGGAAATGTTGACCAACTGCTGTTCAATGTCCTTCATCTTCTTTTCATTTGATTTAGTAAATTTAGACAATACCAAGCAAGATTTGTATATATTTCCTCCTCCAGACATAACACCTTGAATATTATTTATGCAAGTACTCAACGGAGCTTTGTCTTTGGCAATCAATTCTTTCAGACTACCAACTCTCTTCTCTTGGAACTCCTTTCTCACTTTAACCAAAGCTTATTTCTCAAAGGATTCAAAATGAGAATCTATAGAACTTATTAGCTTATTTAACTCGCTGGAGGAGGAACCTGATGTATCCACAACATAAGTAGGCATTATTTTCTATAAGATTCCAGATGCAAGCTTTAACAGTTCACCGTCCTCTATGTGAGATTTTAGTATCTTTTCATTGGATTTGGCTTGTGCAATTTTAGCGACCTTCATCATCTGAATTGGAGATAGATTAGATAGGTTAATTGAGCTTTCATCCAACTCAGGATCTAACTCTTCCTGCTGCTCCAATAAAGATTCCTTCACTTCCTCTATTCTGATTTCTTGCTTCTTTTTTCTTTTCAACCTTGGATTTTGCTTCAAGATTGACTTTAGGAATTTCAGCTTGTACAGAATGCACCTCCTTTTCCTCAACTAGCATTTTAATAGGGACCTTAGTTACAACAGGTGTCTCTGCATCTTTCACACCAGGAGAAGTCAGAATATCCTCAAACTATGGAGGATCAGACACATTCATGTTTTCCTCATTCAAATTCTCTTCTCCTAAATCATTTACCTCCACATTCACTTCTTCATTTCTTTGAACATTTAATTCCTTAATGTTAATATTTTCCTTTGACAAAATTTCTTCCAGAATTTGCTTAGTCTCACTGAAAACAACATCAGTTTCAGAAAACATGAGCTTATTTATTCTTGTTTTGCTCCTAAATGCCTTTTTAGCCTTTATGAGGAATAAATCCATTTCTTCAATTGTCATTTCTGAGCACAAATCTGCTAGGACCCTCTTCCTCATATTTTCTTCTTCTGATAAGGTGCTTGACCTCCTAGAATTCAAAGCATTATACAAACTTGTAGGAAAACCAAACATGATTTCCACATGAACTTTATTGAAAACAATCATATGCTTTATTATTGCTTCTTCAAGAATTTTCTTACCGGATTCATCAAAAGACTCATACCAATCACAAAGTGGCTTGAGATTTCCATATTTCACTATTGCATTCTCAACTTCCTCAATAGACATACTAGGTTTGTCAACTTTGGCCTTTTTCTTTGCTTCTTCTCCTTTCCTGGAAGATTTTCTCTTATTCAATTTGACAACATAAGTACCAGTAGCCTTTATCTCCCTTACCACTTCTTCTAAATCAGTTTCTTCCTCTTCATCTGTAGACAAAAATTTGTAAGCTCTTGTGCTTTTATTCTTCTATATTTTTTTGGAAGCCTCATCTTGATTTGACTAAGTTGCAAAGGAGCTTCTAGTGTGAGCAGGAGATGTTCCTGGATTGACTAATTTTGCCTTTTCTTTCTCCTTAGTTACTTCAGCTTCTTCTCTTTGTCTCCTCACTTCTCTTAGTTGATGCAAAAGGATGCCAAAAATATCTGCAAGGGCTTCTGTCTCTTTTCTTACCCTTCTTGATATCATGGAATTTTTCAATTCCGAGTGAACTTGTAAGCCTTTCTCTGCATAAGTACCGAACCTTTCTTCACCCTAATCTAGTGGCGATTTTAGCAAGTGTTTTGCATACATCCTCAGAATTTTCTCATCTACTTCATAACCCATAGGCATGATCCAAACTGTTCTAGGATCAGTAGCTTCCATATGGCACTGGTCAATGTCTACCATGAAGCAAATAGAGTCTTTGCATTGCTCCACAATTGTTGCAGGAATTCTTTCTTTGGCATGCATCAAATTCTGAAAAGTTTTGAAGTATCCCCATAGGATTGTATTGCGGGTCTATCGATCACCCAATCCACATAGCATATTCCATATCTGAACAACTACCAACATATCATATGCCATTGAACTTTACCAACTCTCGGTACTTCACCCAAGAAGTAGAAAAACAAACATATCAACAAGTTACCATACTTGAATGTATTCTTCGTATCCTTCTTGATTTTTCCCAAATTCTCCTTTAACTGACCTCTGAGTAGTTCACATAAATCATAGTCTACATTTTTTTTGACCATTTCATATGCTACATAAATAGTTGTGTCGAATACAAAGTTCTTCTAGCTTGAGTGATAAATCTTATAGCCGATAATCATTGAAGCAAATTTTACATCCACTGTGGTAATATTGTCTATCGTCATTGCCTTCCTATCCCATTTTGAGCCTATCGCTTTAGTAACCTTATCATTCTTTACAGACTTCAAAACTGGAAGCTTTCCGGTGGAATTTAGTCCTGTAACTGCACATATAGCTTCTTTGGTGATTTTGAATGGCACATCCAACCACATGAATTCATCATGGACACAGATCAACAAATATCAAACCCATTCATCTTCTTCAAATATGGGGAATTTCACAAATTGCACAAGTTTCTTATCTTCTAGGGTTTTGAATTATGGTTTCACAGTAAGATCTTCTTGAGTTATATGATGAGTGTACAAATCCAACAAATGTGAGTTCCCAAATCTTCAATGTTTGCGCGCACATAAGCCCTAATATCCTCAATATGCAGGACTCTGTACAACACCGATGAAAATGCACCTAAGGGTTCTATATCTACAAACTTATACGGATGCCATTTGAATTTTGGACATGACCTATCCTTAACTTTGACTATCAGAGGAGTATACATGATTGAGATCACACAAATTTACAGGTTTTCAATAAATACCTTTCAGGGACGAAGACGAAATTTGATCGCAGTTCCTCCTTTATGCTTGAATATCTCTCACAAATTTGCAATGATCACCTCAGAGCTCTCCAAAATGCTTTTCTCCAAATGCAATACGACAAATGAGGGTTGAAGCTATTATTTTTATTGTCCACATACCTAACTCTTTTATTTTGCAATAAATGCTCTTGCCCTAACTCATCTAGTTTTCTTCCTTTCAGGCATCGAGCAAGATGACTCTTGTGCGGATTGCCAATATGCTTCACTAATGCTTCTAACTAGTTAAACAATATATGAAAAGTGTCAACTCTCCTACTGGACATATCTAGATTCCAGTATCATTTTCCTACAAGAGGGGGTTTGAGAGTTTTTCTTGATAGCTCCCCCTATGCTAGAGACCTAAAATTAATTCCCTGAGGAATTACCAGAAGTTTCTTCTGGTGTAGGTCTGTTTGCTTCTACAAAGGGATTCTTCTTCACCCATTTCTTCTGTATCTAATTTTTGATCACATTAGTAGTAACTTTTCCCTTCCCTTTAACATCCTGTTGCATGTTCTGTTTTATCAAACCTCTTCTGTTCCAAAAGAATCTAGCGATGTGGCCAAATTTGTTGCAGTTGTAGCACACAACACTTCTTTGTCCAAACCAATTGTTCCACTGACTTTGTCTTGATTTGAATTGGTTAATCTATTGTATGCATAGAATCTAACATCTCTATGAAAGTTGTTCATCACAATTATGCATTCACTTGACTTATGACCATACTTATAGCAATTAAAACATTGACCTGAAAATGATGGTCTACTTGAGTTCACCCTACTTCTACACTGAGAAGCCATATGACCAAATTTGTTGCGAACATAACAATAGCCATTAAATATTTGAGCATTTGGTTGCCTTACTAGATCTCTTTTGGTTCCTTTCATTTGACTTCCTTGTCTGAATCTTCCTTGTCTGAAATTCCTCTGTCCAGAGTTCTTTTGTCTAGATTTGGAACTTTCTCCTTCTTCATATCCAAGACCTCGTCTGTCATCCTCAATCCTCTATCCTTTGATTAGTTCAACAAATTTGGCTGAACTTGCTCTAAATTTATCCTTATACTCATTTGTTGTAGCAAGTTCATCTCTAAGGTCATCAAGCTGCTTTTCAAGAATTTCTTCATTGTTCTTGGATTGCTCCAATTCATTTTCTAGTCGGCTACATTGTTCAAAATTTTCTTTCAAGGACTATGCAAGATTTTCTTCATTCTTCTTTTTGTCCTCAAGCTCCTTGGTCATTCTCATCATGGTGGATTCCATGTCTTGCTTCAAGGCAACATTTTTCCTTGGAAAACTTTTCACATTCTTTTGTTTTCTCCTCTAGAGCTAGACTAAGTTGTTCATCTTCCATATGTTTGTTATTTTGTTTGAGATGACCACATAATTCCTTTCTTTTCTCTCTTGATTCATTGATATTTTCTTTTAGTGACTGGATGAACTTTTCTGCATTCTCAAGATTTTCTTCTAGTTCCCGGTTCTCAGATTTTATCTGGTCAAGATCATCTAGGGCCACCATAAGTTGCTATTGAAGACTCCTTGTATCCATTAAAGAACACCTTCCAAGATCTCCCCAAGCTATAAGACTTCTTCTAAGGAACTAGCTCTAATACCAATTGTTGGAAACAAGCAACACTGAGAGGGGGGGGTGAATCAATGTTGAGAAAAAAATCAACTTTATTATTCTATGATTTAACTTAATCATTCAATAGAAGAAACACACATCAACAGAAAGAAAACAATCTCAACACCATAACACCAAATTTTTTACGTGGAAACCCTATTAGGGGAAAAACCATGGTGGATGACCAATCAACAATATAATATGAGTATACCCAAAATAAGAAGTACAAAATAGGAATGCACTTGCATTCAGGCTCACTGCTCAAAATGGTGGGCTCACTGCCCTACAAAGATTTGGAGTAAATACAAAAAGGTGAACTGATGAAATAGCATCCACAATACTTGATTATAGTTCCAATTCAGCTCTAATGACAATCTACTATCCTTTAGATAGATTCAACAATTTTTCTCTGCTCTGCACAACTCATACTGTAGAAATATTAATGCACAAGTGAAACTATGCATAATTTCCTAATCGCTCTTCCTGATGATTGGAACACACCACCACACAAATTTTTCACACACAACAAATGATATATCGAATCTCTTATATATCCACAACTAGGAATACAATTGCTATAGGTCGGCCTTAATAAAACTTGAAAATATTATTAACTGTCGGCCCAAAATTACAATTGGATTTACAATGTTGATCTAACACCATCAGCTAGACTGTAGCTAAGACCCATAATTAAATGTTTGAACATAAAAACATTTTCAATAATTCCACTTTACACATCCACAATGTGCCATATTTACTAAGTCAACTTTGGCCTTTTTCTTTGCTTCTTCTCCTTTCCTGGAAGATTTTCTCTTATTCAATTTGACAACATAAGTACCAGTAGCCTTTATCTCCCTTACCACTTCTTCTAAATCAGTTTCTTCCTCTTTATCTGTAGACAAAAATTTGTAAGCTCTTGTGCTTTTATTCTTCTATATTTTTTTGGAAGCCTCATCTTGATTTGACTAAGTTGCAAAGGAGCTTCTAGTGTGAGCAGGAGATGTTCCTGGATTGACTAATTTTGCCTTTTCTTTCTCCTTAGTTACTTCAGCTTCTTCTCTTTGTCTCCTCACTTCTCTTAGTTGATGCAAAAGGATGCCAAAAATATCTGCAAGGGCTTCTGTCTCTTTTCTTACCCTTCTTGATATCATGGAATTTTTCAATTCCGAGTGAACTTGTAAGCCTTTCTCTGCATAAGTACCGAACCTTTCTTCACCCTAATCTAGTGGCGATTTTAGCAAGTGTTTTGCATACATCCTCAGAATTTTCTCATCTACTTCATAACCCATAGGCATGATCCAAACTGTTCTAGGATCAGTAGCTTCCATATGGCACTGGTCAATGTCTACCATGAAGCAAATAGAGTCTTTGCATTGCTCCACAATTGTTGCAGGAATTCTTTCTTTGGCATGCATCAAATTCTGAAAAGTTTTGAAGTATCCCCATAGGATTGTATTGCGGGTCTATCGATCACCCAATCCACATAGCATATTCCATATCTGAACAACTACCAACATATCATATGCCATTGAACTTTACCAACTCTCGGTACTTCACCCAAGAAGTAGAAAAACAAACATATCAACAAGTTACCATACTTGAATGTATTCTTCGTATCCTTCTTGATTTTTCCCAAATTCTCCTTTAACTGACCTCTGAGTAGTTCACATAAATCATAGTCTACATTTTTTTTGACCATTTCATATGCTACATAAATAGTTGTGTCGAATACAAAGTTCTTCTAGCTTGAGTGATAAATCTTATAGCCGATAATCATTGAAGCAAATTTTACATCCACTGTGGTAATATTGTCTATCGTCATTGCCTTCCTATCCCATTTTGAGCCTATCGCTTTAGTAACCTTATCATTCTTTACAGACTTCAAAACTGGAAGCTTTCCGGTGGAATTTAGTCCTGTAACTGCACATATAGCTTCTTTGGTGATTTTGAATGGCACATCCAACCACATGAATTCATCATGGACACAGATCAACAAATATCAAACCCATTCATCTTCTTCAAATATGGGGAATTTCACAAATTGCACAAGTTTCTTATCTTCTAGGGTTTTGAATTATGGTTTCACAGTAAGATCTTCTTGAGTTATATGATGAGTGTACAAATCCAGCAAATGTGAGTTCCCAAATCTTCAATGTTTGCGCGCACATAAGCCCTAATATCCTCAATATGCAGGACTCTGTACAACACCGATGAAAATGCACCTAAGGGTTCTATATCTACAAACTTATACGGATGCCATTTGAATTTTGGACATGACCTATCCTTAACTTTGACTATCAGAGGAGTATACATGATTGAGATCACACAAATTTACAGGTTTTCAATAAATACCTTTCAGGGACGAAGACGAAATTTGATCGCAGTTCCTCCTTTATGCTTGAATATCTCTCACAAATTTGCAATGATCACCTCAGAGCTCTCCAAAATGCTTTTCTCCAAATGCAATACGACAAATGAGGGTTGAAGCTATTATTTTTATTGTCCACATACCTAACTCTTTTATTTTGCAATAAATGCTCTTGCCCTAACTCATCTAGTTTTCTTCCTTTCAGGCATCGAGCAAGATGACTCTTGTGCGGATTGCCAATATGCTTCACTAATGCTTCTAACTAGTTGAACAATATATGAAAAGTGTCAACTCTCCTACTGGACATATCTAGATTCCAGTATCATTTTCCTACAAGAGGGGGTTTGAGAGTTTTTCTTGATAGCTCCCCCTATGCTAGAGACCTAAAATTAATTCCCTGAGGAATTACCAGAAGTTTCTTCTGGTGTAGGTCTGTTTGCTTCTACAAAGGGATTCTTCTTCACCCATTTCTTCTGTATCTAATTTTTGATCACATTAGTAGTAACTTTTCCCTTCCCTTTAACATCCTGTTGCATGTTCTGTTTTATCAAACCTCTTCTGTTCCAAAAGAATCTAGCGATGTGGCCAAATTTGTTGCAGTTGTAGCACACAACACTTCTTTGTCCAAACCAATTGTTCCACTGACTTTGTCTTGATTTGAATTGGTTAATCTATTGTATGCATAGAATCTAACATCTCTATGAAAGTTGTTCATCACAATTATGCATTCACTTGACTTATGACCATACTTATAGCAATTAAAACATTGACCTGAAAATGATGGTCTACTTGAGTTCACCCTACTTCTACACTGAGAAGCCATATGACCAAATTTGTTGCGAACATAACAATAGCCATTAAATATTTGAGCATTTGGTTGCCTTACTAGATCTCTTTTGGTTCCTTTCATTTGACTTCCTTGTCTGAATCTTCCTTGTCTGAAATTCCTCTGTCCAGAGTTCTTTTGTCTAGATTTGGAACTTTCTCCTTCTTCATATCCAAGACCTCGTCTGTCATCCTCAATCCTCTATCCTTTGATTAGTTCAACAAATTTGGCTGAACTTGCTCTAAATTTATCCTTATACTCATTTGTTGTAGCAAGTTCATCTCTAAGGTCATCAAGCTGCTTTTCAAGAATTTCTTCATTGTTCTTGGATTGCTCCAATTCATTTTCTAGTCGGCTACATTGTTCAAAATTTTCTTTCAAGGACTATGCAAGATTTTCTTCATTCTTCTTTTTGTCCTCAAGCTCCTTGGTCATTCTCATCATGGTGGATTCCATGTCTTGCTTCAAGGCAACATTTTTCCTTGGAAAACTTTTCACATTCTTTTGTTTTCTCCTCTAGAGCTAGACTAAGTTGTTCATCTTCCATATGTTTGTTATTTTGTTTGAGATGACCACATAATTCCTTTCTTTTCTCTCTTGATTCATTGATATTTTCTTTTAGTGACTGGATGAACTTTTCTGCATTCTCAAGATTTTCTTCTAGTTCCCGGTTCTCAGATTTTATCTGGTCAAGATCATCTAGGGCCACCATAAGTTGCTATTGAAGACTCCTTGTATCCATTAAAGAACACCTTCCAAGATCTCCCCAAGCTATAAGACTTCTTCTAAGGAACTAGCTCTAATACCAATTGTTGGAAACAAGCAACACTAAGAGGGGGGCTGAATTAGTGTTGAGCAAAAATTCAACTTTATTATTTTGTGATTTAACTAACTTAATCATTCAATAGAAGAAACATGCATCAACAGAAAGAAAACAATCTCAACACCATAACACCAGAATTTTTACGTGGAAACCCTGTTAGGGGAAAAACCATGGTGGATGGGCAATCCACAATATAATATGAGTATACCCAAAATAAGAAGTATAAAATGGGAATGCACTTGCATTTAGGCTCACTTCCTAAAGCTCACTGCTCAAAATGGATGGGCTCACTGCCCTACAATGATTTGGAATAAATCCAAAAGAGTCAACTGATGATGTAGCATCCACAATGCTTGATTACAGTTATAATTAAGTTCTGATGACAATCTGCTATCCTTCAGATAGATTAAACAATTCTGCTCTGCTTTGCACAACTCACACTACAGAAATATTAATGCACAAGTGAAACTGTGCATAATCGCCTAATCACTCTACCTGATGATCGGAACACACCACTGCACAACACTTTTTCACACAACAAATGATATATCAAATCTCTTATATATCCACAACTAGGAATACAATTGCTATACGCCGACCTTAATAAAACTTGAAAATATTATTAACTGTTGGCCCAAAATTACAATTAGATTTACAATGTGGATCTAACACCATCAGCTAGATTGTAGCTAAGACCCATAATTAAATGTTTGAACATAATTTTTTTTAAAATAATTCCACTTTACATATCCACAATGTGCCATATTCACTGAGTCAGCGGCCTTTTTATTTTGGCTGGCTATAAACAAGATTTTCCTCTTATTGATTTGACAACATAAGTACGATGGCCTTTATCTCCCTTACCACGCTTCTTCTAAAATCAGTTTCTTCCTGCTTTATCACGTAGACAAAAATTTTGGCAAACTCTTGTGCTTTTATTCTTCTGTATTTTTTTGGAAGCCTCAACTTGATTTGACTAAGTTGCAAAGGAGCTTCTAGTGTGAGCAAGAGATGTTCCTGGACTGACTAATTTTGCCTTTTCTTTCTCCTTAGTTACTTCAGCTTCTTCTCTTTGTCTCCTCACTTCTCTTAGTTGATGCAAAAGGATTCCAAAAATATCTACAAGGGCTTCTATCTCTTTTCTTACCCTTCTTGATATCATGGAATTTTTCAATTCTGAGTGAACTTGTAAGCCTTTCTCTGCATAAGTACCGAACCTTTCTTCACCCTAATCTAGTGGTGATTTTAGCAAGTGTTTTGCATACATCCTCAGAATGTTCTCATCTACTTCATAACCCATAGGCATGATCCAAACTATTCTAGGATCAGTAGCTTCGATATGGCACTGGTCAATGTCTACCATGAAGCAAATAGTCTTTGCATTGCTCCACAATTGTTGTAGGAATTCTTTCTTTGGCATGCATCAAATTCTAAAATTTTTTGAAGTATCCCCATAGGATTGTATTGCGAGTCTGTCGATCACCCAATCCACATAGCATATTCCATATCTGAACAACTACCAACATATCATTACGCCATTGAACTTTACCAATTCCTGGTACTTCACCCAAGAAGTAGAAAAATAAACATATCAACAAGTTACCATACTTGAATGTATTCTTTGTATCCTTCTTGATTTTTCCCAAATTCTCCTTTAACTGACCTCTGAGTAGTTCACATAAATCATAGTCTACATTTTTTTTTTTGACCATTTCATATCTTTACATAAATAGTTGTGTCGAATACAAAGTTCTTCTAGCTTGAGTGATAAATCTTATAGCCGATAATCATTGAAGAAAATTTTACATCCACTGCGGTAATATTGTCTATCGTCATTGCCTTCCTATCCCATTTTGAGCCTATCGCTTTAGTAACCTTATCATT
>VDFB02016235.1:0-21883 GCA_007258455.2 Sequoia sempervirens
ATTTCGTACCGCCAAAAGCTTTTAAAAGCTTCTTTTTTTTTAATTTTAAACTTTTTTAAAAATATTAAATCCGCCATGTATTATTGACACGAAATTTTATTAGATGGAGCTGACAAAATTTTTTAAATGGAAATAAACTTAAGAAAAATGGATAATGAGTTCAGGTTTACTAGTAGCTGAGTGGTGCCACTTGGGTGGGGCCGCCGCTCAGCCACCTAATTTTTTTTGCCTCACATGCAAACTATTGTTTTACTTTAGAGGGGCATAACTTTTTACCAAGGTGTCCATTTTTGCTCTTCTTGGACTCATTGGAAAGCTGACTCAGTGCTCTACGTTGTCCTGATAGTGATTTTCTAACATTTTATAGTTTTTATAGTGTTTAACATGTTGGAAGTTAGGTGTTTGTTTTGAGCTTCGAGAGGTGATATCAGGTGCATACAGAGTCAGATTATGGACTTCGAATAGTCGACGAAAAGCTTGTTCAGATCACTACATAGTGGATCAAGTTTGGAGTTTTTTTGGCATGTTTTATTTATTATTTTCCTTATTTGAGTTGTTTATGGGTTACTTTGACTACGGTGATACTATGAGTTTATGGATGATCAGATCTTGGATATTTGATGTTGGATTCATTGTATACACAGTTGTACATCTCAAAATATTCTATTTTCACATAGTTATTATTTGGTTGGATTTGAATGCTTCATTGTGGTATTTACAAGTTGTGTATAATTGTAGGTGGTCTATACTTACATGTTGCATTTATAACTTTGACATGGGTTGTCTTTTCCAATAGATATTTTAGTGTTGATGCATTTTTAGTTTGGTGGCTTAGTTTAGTCACTTGGTTTACTCGTTTTGTTGTCATATTGAAGAGGTGAGATGGTATTACCAAGTACAGTCATGAAGTGAGACCTATGTAGTTGACTATGTTATGCAGATATGTGGGACATGATTAGGTTGAGTTGTTGGTACATTTGGTGGTAATCATGGTGTCATGGGTGTTTCTTGTTCTTTAGAGACTTTGGCATGTCATGATGGTTCATGCAGGTGCATTTTTGGTGGTGTTGGATTGGTTCCTAATTATGCTTGTGGCAATGTATCTTCTTGTTATGAAGATCATAGTTATAATTTTCCTTTTGGGATCTCTTGTTACATTTGAGTTCTTTGATTGTTTGAGGTACTTTGGTTGATCTTCATGAAGAGATTTTTATCATGATGTCATGGTTATCTTGATTACACTTTTCAGTGGGAGCTTTTAATAGTGATGGTTTGGCGGTGATTGGATATGTTTATGGGGGTTTGGTTGTTGTAGGTATCTTCTTGGCTTGGAAATTTTGGTTCTACTTGTTATGTTACTGACATTTTAGTTGTGTGTGTAGAATTGCATGATCTTCATGGAGAGGATGTTAGTCATGATTCCATGTGTGACTCGATATCATAGTTCAATGGGAGTTGTTGGAAGTGATGTGGATTCACCATTTGAAGGTGGATGTTCTTCTAGAATGTTTGTTGGTGTCATGGATAGACTTTTAGATTCTACTTCTATGCACTAAGATTTCATTGGCATCTTTGGTTTTATTGATAGGGGATGGTTATATTCATATTAATTAGTGATATTGTTTCTTGGTTAGAGTGTTATGGTGTTATGTCATGGTTTACTCTTTATCATGTGTTATATTTTTTTCATGGTACTCATTCTCTTGAGACTAGGATGTATGCATTATTGTATGTGATATCCTAGGAGGAGAAGGTGAGATCATGTTGTCATGCTTATGTTCTTGATTCATGATTGGAGCTTTGAAATTGATCTTGTGTGGTTCTCTTGGTATTGGGTACATTAATCATTTTCTTGATTACTTCATGATGGTGCTATGTTACATTTGGAGTTTGGCATGGATTGGTTGGTCACTAGTACTCATGGATACTTGGAGACACGGGTGAGGCTTGAGTTCTCTTGTGATTAGAGGCATGTGTTGAGATGGTTACTCTTGATTAGATTTCAGGAGGAAGTCCAAGGAGCCTACACCTTGGTTGGACATGAGTTCAACATAGACCTACGAGGAGAGTGTTCTTGGATATCTGTCTTGGAGGATCATTCTCATTCCCCACTCTTGGTCTACTTGGTGGTTTCACTTGAGAGGTATTGACCATTATTTCTTTAAGGTGCTTTATGTTTATGTTTTATCTTTTCATGCATATGGATCTTGAGCTATGGACATATAGTTTTGGAGGGTTCATTTGAGGAGTTTTGGCATGTCTATCTCCTTATGCATTGTGATTGCATTCATTGATGTTGAATTTAGGAGATGTTTTGGTCTTATTTCATTAATTGGGAATGGATTTCATTTGATCTTCTGTGGTTATGAGAGACTTACATCCATGTTGATTACATGATACATATGTTATGTTTGATCTTGGTGATTGAATGATTGGGTGTTGTCATGGCTTTTCTTTTGGGGTGTTGTGGAGGAGATCATACTTGACACAGTTGGCATTTAGAGGTGTATCTAGGAGATTTTTCTATAGGTATATGATGTGCAGAGTTTCTCTCTTTGGTCTTGGTTATCTTCCTAGATGTCTGGTTTCACATTACATTGGTTTGATGTTTGGCTAGAGCTATTGTGATCACTAGCTTTTGGTCATGTGTTTTAACTTATGTTATTGGGTGATGACATGCAAGTTACTTTATCTTTTTCCTTTTTTGGGTGTGGAGAACTTGGGAGAACTATGGAGACTTGTGGTGAGAGTTCTTACATGTTATTGATTTAGAGGTTTTCATATAATTGTGGCTGATTCCTTGGTTCTACATGATGTTGTTTACACTTTCTATATGATGTTATTGGTAGAATTGGTATTCCTTGATCATTTTTCAGATTTGCATTACCCATGCAGTGGTAGCTCTTGGATGTGTATTTCATTCTTTGACAGGTTTTGCACATAGAGTTTATGATTACAGTTTATAGGTGTATATGTTTATGGCATGAGTTTACTATGTTTTGTATACCTTAGAGGTATGGATAGTTGGATGTATTGGCACTTGCTATGGGTTTTATTTCAGCTATTGGTGCATATTGTTACCTTTGGATTCAGTGTATGTGTTTGGGATATTAGTTGAGGTAGAGCCTATGCTTCGTTGTGACAAATTGTTGTTAGGAAAAGGTGTGTTGTACACCTTGCATAATATATTTAATGTAATTATTCTTGGGGCCACTTTATGTTGCATGTAACATTGGGTCATAAGTTAAGTTGCTAAAATGTAATTATTTAATATTGGGGAAAATAAATAAATAAAGTACCCAATATTAAACATGGGGACATGGTTTTGTATCTCATGGTTTTAGTCACATGGTTTTGTGTAATACCACTTGGTGGTTTTGTGGGAGCTTGTTTCTATAAAAGAAACCACAAGGGTAGTTGTTTGGGTGGGTAAGTTTGCATGTAAGCTCTTGTTAGAATTTGTGAGGGTTTGAAGCATGGCATGGGATGTGTGGTTGCATGCTTGTTCACATGGATTGCTTGGAGAGGTCTTGAAGCTTCAATGGTTTTCATGGAGATACTGAAGACGTATTGTAATCTTTATTGTTGAATAATACATGAGAGATGGATGCTTTTGGAGGCTTGGTTTTTCCCTCTTGAGGGTTTTCCTGGGGTATATCTTGTGTCATATTATCATGGGTATGTTGTCTAATCTCTTGCATGTGGATTCTAAATACTTAGTTGCATAGATTTCTCTTTTGGGTTATGTGGAAATTGTCTTTAAATAGCTGCAAGTTTCCAACAATATTCTATTTCACCAAAACACTCTCATAGGGAGGGGATATGAACTTTTTCTTAGCGTTCCTAGAAAGGTAAGGTACTAACATTGTTTGACCAAAAATGAAAAGCACTTTTAACCATCTCATGAAATGCTTTAATAATGTAAATAATGTATATCCAAAGATGTAAAACACTTTTATCTAATGTATGCAAAACTTTAAGAATGGAAACAATGTATATCCAAAAGTGAAAAGTACTTTTGAGCAAAATCATGCAAAGTTTTATGAATGTAAACATTGTATATGAAAAAGTGAAAAGTAATTTTATCCATATTACATAAAGTTTTAGAAATGTGAGCATTTTCAGATATAATGATGCTTGTAATTGAAATGATTTCAAAATACACTTGAAATGAAGAAAATATGAATAACAGTAATAGAAAAATGAAAGAAAAAAATAGAAGCACAATGATGTAGGAGCATCCTTGGTTCTTGGAAATCTTGTATCAACCAAAAATATTTTCCTTTCAATTTTGTTCTTGTTTAGTTCAAGTTGGTGGATTCGTTATATTTTCTCATCGATCCGTGTAGATCTATATTTTCTTTGTGGAAATGTTAATTTTCCTTATTCCAAGATTTTAGCACAATTGGATCTTGACAAGTTATCACTTTCAGAATGAGTGGTATTTTCTTGAACCAACACCGGAATAGTTTTCAAGCCTAACTACTAGTTTGATCACTCATGGATCATTCCCATAAATTTTGGATCCTTATGGTGTGTTTCAAATTGTTCTATGGAGTTCCCTCAACCTTAATTTAGGTCTACACTTCATCTTATGCATTCACCAAGGAGTAATTCAAATTTGAGGATGACATATTTCATGCACACACTACATTTTCTTCATGAGAGATTGTAATGATCTTTGGATGATGTAGATGTTTCTAGATCTCCAGATGTGATATAAAACATTGTAATAGATCATTAGGAAGAAAGTTAAGAAGAGAAAATTTAGAATAGATGAATGATATGTAATATATTCGCTCGCTTTCGGGGATCATATAGGAATATTGTATTGTGAGCATGTTGTATCAGGCCTATGATCTGAATCTATAAGCTCGGACGTTGTTGGTCGATTGTAATTGAATTTTCTAATAATAAGAAGGTTTGAACCTACATTTTCCTCCATATTTTGTGTTGCTTTCATTGTGTGACTCTTGCTGCATGGTTTGGATTGTTCTCTTTGAGGACCCTCCTACCATGAATGCACCACACAAAAGGTAGATTTAATCCTTTAAAACTACAACTTCAAAATCAATAGAGACTAAGATGCTAACAAGGGCATCTTGGTCCTACTAATGAAATTTTGAGGTCTCAGAAAGTGGAACAGAAAGTAATCATCCTAGAATGTATTCTAAGGCAAAAACAACAGAGGGACTAAGATGCCAGGATGGGCATTTTAGTCCCAGTACAGGTTTTTTCTTTAGAAAAATAGAAAAATTTGGATTGTTTACATTGTTTCTAGGTTGCCTACTCAATGACCTGATGTTTAGAAACATAAAAGTGTGCAAATGAATGCAAAAAGTGACTAATGACAAGCAATTGAATACAAGGTTGAATGCAATTTTTCCAATTTTTTAATGTAATAACAATGTTCCTAAATGCAATTAGGATAATTGAAAATGCACTTTTCAATTTTTCAATGAGATAAGATGAAGCAAGAAAGAAAAAATGCAACGTATATGCACTTTTACTAATACAAATGTGAGAAAACCTAGATGTACTTTCACTAATGCAAGATGCAATGCAAGAATGAATACAACCTAGATCTAGGACCTTAGTGAACTCCAAATTAGAAAATGAATGTCCAAAATGTCGGTTTCATGAAAATGAACTATTTGGTGGAAAAATGTGTGGGGAAAAAGGGACTCACAATACAAGAAAGGAATCCCTAATCCTTAATTTTCCCTTTTATTGTTGGGGGATGGTTCATTCAAGGAAATCTATGATCCCAAATTGGATTGACTATCAACACAAAGGTGATCCAATTCTCAACAAGGGAGACCTATGAAGATTCCTTAGGCTTCAAAGGGTTCACCATCAAGCAAAATCTTGGAAAAGACAACTTGCTATTAAACTCAAAAAATCTAGTAATGCAATCCAAATAATGAGTTCAAATGACAAAACTAAATAGAAACAAGTTAGGATGTATGTACTTGGGAAATCTAAAATGTGATTATAAGGGTTTTAGAAATGAAAAAATGTTGTCAAAATATGCTAGGGAGGACTAAGACACCCTTATTGTCTTCTTAGTCCTACAGCTGTTTTTTAGAGAAAACAAAAAATCTTTGAATGTTGAAACAAAATCCGAAAGAATCTTTGTGAAATACCTCCAAGAGGACTAAGATGCCCTTACTATCTTCTCATTCTTGTTCTAATTTTTTGCAATTTTGAAATGCGATCCTAAGGTCCAAGGTCTACAATTCCCTCTTCTCAGATCTTAGGTCCTGAGACTTCTAGATCTGGCCTAGAGGTGACTTTCTGTGAAGATGACAACTTTGCAATGCAACTTTTCACTCCAAATGATCTTCAAGTCTTCAACCTAAATTAGCAAACAAAAAAATACAAGAGAGGAAAAACCATTTAATCTGTTAGCAAATGGGGGTTTTCCTTGGTCAAACCCCATGTTGGTAATTAAACCTTGGAATAAAATGGAATAATGAAGGGAAATGATGAATGAACAAAGTGCTATGTTGCAACTCGCCAAACCCTTGTTATGAAATCTGAAAACATGCATAAAGTTGCTAGCTTGAATGTAGATCTTGAATTGAATGAATGCTTGATAGATATTGACTTGAATTTCTTGCTTGAATCAAAACCCTACATCACAAATGTAAGCTCAAAAACACACATGATGCGAGAAGATCTTTGACATGATTCTTAAATCTTGATGATGGCTCCAAATGCTTGATAAATTTCTCTAGAATGCTCTCTTGATCACAAACTTTCTATAATGCATGAATATTCAAGTTGCTAGTATGATCTCATGCATGCTTAGGATGTTTGGATGAAAATGAGTGAGATAACCTTATATTAATAATTTTATCCATGCTTAATATCCAAAAATTACACCACAACAAGCTAACATATGAAACCATTAACTAAAAGAGGCTAAATCCCACCAAGATTTGAAATTAAATCCTAAAAATAACTTAAGGGGGACTAAGACACCCTAGGTGGCATCTTAGTCCCAAGGCTTGAAACTTGGGGCATAGACTCTGAAAAGGGTTCCTTTTAAGATGCTTTTAAAAAGAGGGTCCCAAGACCTTTGGACGACAAAGACACCCTAGGTGGCATCTTAGTCCCAATCTAAAAATTAAGGACACAGCCAAAATCATTAAATTATCGTTTATACTTTGATGTTTGTCAGGATTAGCAATAAAAAGATATAATTTATTAGGATTTTGGATGCAAAATAGGACCAATTAAGGCATAAATAAGCATAAAAAAAGCAAGGAAGGACCAAACAAGTGTGAAAATGTAAGGGTATGAATTATCCTACACTACATTTTGTATGAAGCCTTGAATGACATATATATTTTGTTTATTTGTATGGATTAATTTCTTAGGAACTAATATTTGTCTCATTATCATGCTATAGGTAAAATTATCCACCATTCCAAGGAAATGAAGAAGGAATAAATCAACAGAGGAAGAGTATGAAACTAATAAAGAAAATAAAAAAGAATGGATGAGGGAATATCGTCAGAAAAAGAAATTGAATACGATTGACGAAAACAAGCCAATTGAAGAGGAACCTCTACCATGAAAAAGAGAAAAGGCATTGGCCATACAAAGGGCATGAATGTGAAAGCATCATGCTAAGATAGATTTGAATACCATAGTTAGAGACACACCCTCCACCGCAAGTGAATACAAAGGGACACCATCTACCACAAGTGAATATGGAGGGACACCATCTACTACAAGTGAATTGGAGGGACACCATCCACCACATCTCAAGTTGAGAATACATCATCACTCACATTTGACGAAGAAGGTAAGCCATCATCCCCATTTCAACCTCAAGGTATGTCATCTATTCCACCCTTGATCGAGGTACATGATCTAGCCCATCTCACTTAAATATTGATGAATTTCCTAAAGTTGAGATGTATGTACCTAGAGACACCACCTAGAATTTTGCATTGAAAGCCAAAGTATTTGATTAATATTGATGAGAATATTTTGCAGCCAATGGAAGGTAAGATTCCAAAATGCACTTGTAGAAGATATGTTGATAAGATTTGGAAATTTTTCTTTGAAAGGCTAAATGAGACCACAAGATGTCAACTATTTGTTGAAATGATGTGAGGTATAAAGTATACAAACATCATGAAGATCTTGGGTTGAGAACATCAAATGCTTTAAGTGAAAATACTATTGTGAAGAATCTAATGGATGCTTATGAGAGTGTGGGTAAGACCTCAGCTCAAATGATAGTAATGTCACCCGATGTGTCATTACATCAACTTTGTAAGTTGTCAAACAAGGAGATCTTGTCTCATTAGAAAAATGAGTCAACAATTGAAATTAATAGAAAAACTTTATCAAGAGTCATTCAAAGGCACCAAAGAATTGAGGGCACCGATTCAAATGAATTATGGGAATTCTCGGGGAGACTCTCATGAAAAGATAAACCAGATTGTTGAAGCATTGAGAACACTAATTGAAGACTATTGGAAGAATAACACAAGGCCATCTTTGAATCAAAGGGATGTGGTAAGAAGGAGAATTAGTAGTTGGAACCCTTAGCCACATCCAAAGCATTTTTTTGATACAACTCAAACCCAATTATTTTGTAAATTTCAAAAGGATTATCCTCAAATTAAAATTTTTCAAATATATTTTGAAATGCTTAAACATTTTTATGTCAAGATAAATCCACTAGTAGAATTTGGAAAATAAATGACTGTGACATGTGACTAACACTAGTAGAATTTGGTAAATAAATGACTAATTTGGTCATTTATAAGTGACTAATTTGGTCATCAGGTAAAATCACAACTAAATGAGACAAATAAAAATGACTAAATAAATGACTATTACTCCTCTATTCTTTTTTCTTTTGAATTTGATCATAATCCATAGAGCTTAAGCCCCCCTCATGGGACCCCTACCTAAGCGGGCCATTTGGCTGCCTAGGTTGTTTGGTGCACCAAAAATACCTATTGCATGGAAAGCATTGCCTCTCGGTGTAGTCTTAAGGCCTTCACATATTTTATATAAAAAATTTAACATTTACATTCTTTAACTTTTATTACTCATTATGTTAATGAATCATTAATTTTTTTAACTATGATTTGAAGCTAGTTTGATTTTCCTATTGTGTGAGCATGTCAAATGTATCAAAGAGCAATTGTGGTCAATTTCACTAATAAAATATGATTTAAACAATCCAATTGCATTTTGAGGGCTATCTTGCAGACACTTTCATTTCAAAAGGTCAAGTACACAACTATAAATGACTAAATAAATGACTAATTTGATCATCATAAGTGACTAATTTGATCATTGGGTAAAAAACACAACTAAATAATTAGTCATACAAATAAAAATTAGACAATATGATATTAAAGTGGATAATTAAAAGAATATTTCAAATTGAGAGAGTGGGTGGTATTATAATATAATATAATTTATCATAATATAATATGATATTATATAATATATTATAATATAATATGATAGTTATATAATATAATATAGTTATAATATGATATATTATATAATATAATATATTACAATACAATATTATATAATATTCTTTAATTGTCTTAAATTAAGACAATAAAAAAATACTTTTTCTACAATAAATTTTTTATTTCCCTCTTCTTTTTCATTTTCCCTCCCTAAATATTTGACATGCATTTTGACATGCATTTTCCCTTTTTATGAAACTTCAAACAGGGGAGGGAAAAATTACATCACAAAATATGGAATGGAAAGCACGCGGGTGTGAATTGTATCGTAATTTCTTCAACAACCTACAGCATCATGGGGCTCTTAGTCAAGCTACTTACAAGTAAAATTCAAATTCATTCTTTGTGTTTTCCAAATTATATTTGTATGCATCTCCATTATAAATTTTCGATCGTGATATTTATCCTAATTGAACTTGACTGTAAGTTTCAGCTAACCTTAGTCATTCTTGTGTATGATTTGGTTTACTAATTCTGGGTGTCCAAGAAACTTTAGGCTGATCTTATTAGTTTTATTTCTTGCCCTGTCTCCAAGAATCTGATGAAAGTTTTGTGAATCTGTGTTTAGTTGTGTGGTTTTTGAAGTTGTAGTCCTCCCAATTTTTTAAAAGTTTTGCATTGATTTAATGGATTCTAATTGAAATTTGGGATGAGGTGGTTAGACCCTTTGCCAATAAAATCCTCATGGAGTAGACCATGAATCATTTCTCCATTACCACCATGAAATTTATAGACATTTAGATTCTTGACACTGTCCACAGGTTGTAAGAGGGCATGAACCTTGATAGATTTTCTTTCTCTTGAAAATAATTTTGAGCCAATAAGATCTAGGCTCAAATGCTAACCTACATTTATTAGAATGCCTGAGTCCAAATCTAGGTTACAGAGGAAATTCCAGACTGGGGAGAGATGGACCAGTCAATTGAGGCCAAGCAATCTGGGTGATCCAGGTTTTGCATCCAATGTAGGAGGAATCATTACATCCCTGCAAATAGTAAATGCATAATAGTCTTGTCTCTATGTGCACAAAAAGAGCATTTGTAGATTCAAAAGCATGGTTTCTTGTGGGCACATTTTAGGCTTTGATATAAAATTAAAGTTGCAGGCTCACGTAGAATAATCATATTGCTCATTACTTGGTAATTCTATTAACTCTCAAAGTCTACCACTTTTTAGAACGCCTAAACAACAAGAAAATAGAGTAATAATGCTCATCAAAAGATTTACAAGGGATTTGAAAAGGTTTGAGAATAATTTTAGGATATTTTTAAAACATAAATATCACAAATAACCAGCTTCTTATCTCACTACCCAAAAAACATAGAACAGAGAGGAAAATGAGAGAAATTAATGTTTTGCAGCCAATATAGGTATTTAGCTAATTGCATTCATCAAATAAGAAAACATAAGAAGAGAACTTGGGGGGGCAATAGATTCTACTGAGTATGCATTTTGAAATAGCATCCACACAACTAGAGAAAACTAAATGAAAAGAATAAATCCTCTCAAGTTTGAACAACCAAAGAAAAACATCCAGAACAAGGTAACTCAATAAATAATTTCCTCTATTAATTCAGATTTATTTCATCATGCAAAATTATGACTAACAACAACCACCAAAATATAAGTTAGGATACCCATGGGAAGATTAGTTTCAACTTTCTTCTTTCAATACTTTGTTACTCTAAACATCTATAAATTTAAAAAGATCCTGGCTTTGAAATGCTCTTCGGTTGCAGTTCTATGAGTAAAAGCTTAAATGAGATATAATTACTGTAAGAAAATTTCTATATAGAGTCTTATGAATGCAAAAAACAAATGGGTCCATTAGAATGGTTACCAATAAAAAGGATCAAAGTGCAACCATAAAGTAATTACTTATAGTTGAATCACTTCCTCTTCTTGTTGGAAAAATAAGGAGTTTGAATGCCATCAAAGCTTTTGCATGGCTGAATATTCTAAAAAGTTTTCTTTCAAATTTCTGGCTGTGAAAATTGCCATGTGGGGAATGAACATTGAAAAATTTCTTCATCAACAATGTGGGGAACTTTATTAAGTAGATTAATCTCCTTAATTATAATTCTACTCAATTCTTTAATTATAATCTGTTGCATTACCTTTTTAATAGAACTAATCTAAAGATTTAGTGGTTTTTTGCACTTGTATCATGCACTATAATTATCCTGTATTTGATGCAAATGCTGTAAAATTACATTCTAGAAAGCATAATAGTTAGTAGTATAAAGGAATAGAGTTAGTATGCTTCATGTATGTGGTCTGAAGTCATCAAGAAATTTCAGGTTAATTTTTAAAATATGATGGATATCATCTTGAAGGCATTGCTTCTATGTGAAAACACCCACTTATGAGGATTTCCTTCAAATTTTAACTATACATTCCATACCAGAATAAGAAAAATTGATTCCAGAAAGCTAATTTAATCTGTTTTTTTATTTAGGAAGCCACAACAAACAATATGTTTGAAGAAATCAGTAAGGTTTTGTCATAGTAGATTCAAATCCAACTTGATTTTTTACGGGAAAAATGTATTTTATTACTCTCTTTTTTTAGCTTTTCATAGGGCTATCTCATGGTGAAACCTGAAACATTCCTAGAAACAAATTGATGAATTTTAACAAATGTTTTTGCAAAGGTTTTGTGTAGATTCACCATTAAAGTTGTTATCATTTAAGTTTCTATAGGTGGTTGTGAGATCATCAAAAATATTGTTAATATTGGTGATAATGTTATTATATAAATGTAAAACATAATATAATCCTTTTTTTATTACACAAATGCTTGATATTGCCATAAATTCTTTCATTAAGTTTGATTGTATTTTCATGGCATTATTAATGAGGCTGCACTTTTAAAAATAACACTTAAGATGGTATGGATTAGCTAGGGTTCTAAAAATAGAATTTTAAGAAGCTCAACTTATGAGATTGTTAAAGTAAAAATTGTTTTTGGCAGTAATCTTCTATTCTCTAGTATAAAGCTTCTTCTTGGAATTTGTGTAGTGGATCCCAAAGATAGATTGTACAGTATTAAATTCACAGAGAAGGAAACGATGGACATGTGAATCTTGCACCTTATAGGGTATTTTAGAAATCTTTATTGTTTCAATATTAGATTCTTTGTGGCTCTTTTTTGTTATCAGTTTACCAGGCCTGGAGGCTGATGGAATATTAGGGGGGAGTAGACTGCAATGAAATTAATATTTGGTGGTTAAATTGTGTTTTTCTTCAAAGCTGAGAAATATATTAAGGAAACATACATTATGTGACACAAATATTAATAATTTTATGAAAGGTGCAAATTTGTTGATGCTATTTGACAATCATCCCTAGGACATTTAATTTTAATTTGAGAAATCTTATCAGAATATTTAAAAGTTTTAAGGATGAGGCTACCATAGCTTTTGAAAAGGGAATTGATGGGGCTAGAAATTAAGAATAGTTGAAGCAACAAATATGTATGCAAGAGCCAAGGAATCAGGTGAAGATTATTCTTGCAAAACCGACTGGGATCAATATATGACATATAAGCATACGAAGGAAGGAAGCTATTGTAATGCGATCTCCACCCTTCCACACTTTATGGTACCCTATACAACTTTTCCTTATGTTGCTTTCTTCCACCAAACTTGGACAAGACATGGGCCAAAACATTTACATGCATCATTGCTGAAATTTTCTATTTAATTTGTTTCATACAATACTTATCAGATGGATTCCCAGGAGAAAGACTACTTTGGAATTTTATTTTTAAGTTTATACCTTTATGAATTTATTATTACTTCAACTAACTACTCCTTAATGCTAGTTCTATATTTTATACTAACGTTTCAAAAACACTCTGTTTTTACATTATAGTTGTATGGTTGAATCATAGTAAATGAATTGTGCTACAATTTTACAATTTTACATAGAAGGATAATACCCATTTGAAAAGGGGTGTCTGGAAAATAAGATGTTTCTCCCAATTTCCTACACTATTCGAGATATAATTAAATGATCAAATCTAATCAATGACATTATAATTAGAAAATGATTGTTGTAATTGGAGCAATTAGATAGGAATTAGGTGTTTATTTGATTGCGTCTAGAGGCATTGTGGAGCTTGCTTAAAGATGAAGGAAAGGTCCTTGGTTTGTTTTGATGGAAATGAATCCCATATGAAATAACAAAGTGTTGCACACATGCCAAGAAAAGTATGTAAATGAAAATCTAGTTTACTTGTGGTGGTAAAAAAGATACATTCAAAATCTAAATGGGACAGGGTCCAAAATAAAGATAAAAAACTATAAATATAAGGGTTAAGTCTACACAACACTAAACATCTAAAACAGTCCCAACAAAATGAAGATCCTGATCATTAGAATTTCCCCAAACACTCCTAAAGACAACATTTTTAACCCATTGAGAATGCCTTCCTCTTCAGAATTATGTTCCAACTGAGGACTATCTAAAAGCAACATAATGGAAAGTGAATGAAACTATGCTATATCTGACGAAATGAATGAATTTTTCATTTGAGAAGGAATGGCTAGGATTAATTGGAAGTCAAAAATTAGATATTTTGTTAGGTCAATTACTTAGTGCTTTCAAAATTTAAATACTTTTTCAAGTTAAAAATTTGGAACTTCTAAATGTACTTAAGAGAGTGCTTGAAGTCCTAAGTACTTGGTTGGCTAGGAAGCAAAGTCAAAGTAGTGTGTATTTTTATATAATTAATTCAATGTTTAGGTGAAGCATCACATAATTTTCAACCTTAAAAATCAACTTTTTTATATTCTAGAACACCTCATTATGACTTCTTTGCTGCGTATGGGAAATTTCACACAGATTTTGGGCTGGTATTAGTTCTGTTATATTTTTGCATAATTTGTAAAAATGTTGTCTTATGTTGGCTGTTAAAAGTAACAACAAGAACTGCACTTTTATGTGTTACTATCTCAATACAACAGTCATCTCTTGATACAATGGTTTTAAGTGTAAGAAATGTGATATACAATGTATTTTGGTTTTTGTACTTCATATGATAAGTTTTATTAAAATATTAGTTGTATCTACTTAGTGACAAAGCAGAGTATTTTTGTTTCTTTATTTTCTCTTGATTCATGATTTTTTTGTTTGATACAAGGAACTGCTTTTACATAAAGTCTAGCTAAAAGCATATATGAGTTACAGAAGTCGAAGAAAAATAAGTACAAAAACTAAAAAGAAGTTGGACAATGTGTTTGATTGTTGTATGCTTATTTATCAAGGTGAATGTGCATATCTCAGTTACAGAAGTCAAAGAAAAAGAAGTACAAAAACCAAAAAGAAGTTGGACAGTGTGTTTGATTGCTGTATGCTTATTTATCTCAGGGTGAATGTGCATATCTCAGTTATAGAAGTCGAAGAAAAGAAGTACAAAAAACACAAAGAAGTTGGACATTGTGTTTGATTGTTGTATGCTTATTTATCTCAGGGTGAATGTGCATATCTCAGTTACAGAAGTCAAAGAAAAAGAAGTACAAAAACCAAAAAGAAGTTGGATAGTGTGTTTGATTGTTGTATGCTTATTTATCTCAGGGTGAATGTGCATATCTCAGTTATAGAAGTCGAAGAAAAAGAAGTACAAAAAACACAAAGAAGTTGGACATTGTGTTTGATTGTTGTATGCTTATTTATCTCAGGGTGAATGTGCATATCTTAGTTACGGAAGTCAAAGAAAAAGAAGTACAAAAACCAAAAAGAAGTTGGATAGTGTGTTTGATTGTTGTATGCTTATTTATCTTAGGGTGAATGTGTCTCCCATACTTATTGAAAAGTGCTCTATTCAAGGGTTTTCTTATATTTTTAATCTAGCTTCATGTTTTGACTTAATGTTTATTTTTACATTGTATCTACAATGTTGCAACATAAAACTTCTTGATGCTTCTTGTATAGGATTTTCACCAAGCTGATCCTCACATGTGTTATTGTGTTTTCTTTGACCTTAATAATATCAATCTTCTACATTTTTGTTACCAAACTTAGTTACAAATTACAACTTATTATAGGGTTCCCACTATTGTTATGTTCATTTTAACATACGCTTGCCATTAATCATGCAATTAATTATGAAAATTTTTGGTTATCTTTCCCTCTAATTGCTTTCTTCAATTCTGGTTGGAAGCACACTTGTCACTAGCATACAATTTTGCTACACCTTTGCTAATTGCATACAGATAGGTTCAAACAAAATGCATGTTTGAATAGCTTTCTCTATGATATTACTTCAAATTTTATGCTTCTATTGTGAATATGGTTGACTTGACATTGCATCTCATTAATGGAATGAAACAGGAAGACAATGCAAGAGAAGGTATACATCTCAAGAAAACCCGTTAGGATGTTCAGGAGTGAGTCAGATGCATTAAAATCTACATAGCTTTTTGCATCTTTTATGCCATTGTTGCAAGGAGTGAAGATATGAGATGCTTCCTTCTTACACTATATCAATTAGGCATGTATATTTATTGCCTTGCAAAATGGAACATATTAGTCCATATGGACGGTATGCAGGATTGGGCAGTAAGTCTCTACTAGATGGAGTTTGTTACCTTATTTTATTTTTGCAAATGCTGGTGCAAGCGTTTCAAATGTCACTCAAACTTTCTGGGTAATGTTTATGGGTTATTCTATACAATAAGTGTCATGTCTTGACACTAATTTTCTAGTAGTGAAATCAAGGGCTGATATTGTTGAAAATATGAATACACAAGTAATTTATGCACTATAATGAAGCCATTCAACATGCATACACTACCAAATACAATCATAAAAAATGTTTTTCTACAACACCGATTCAATTGAAAGGAAAAGATATCAGTTGATTCATATTACATGACCAAAAGACAAAAAAAATTAACAAATCTTCAAAATACTATAAATTGCCAAATCTTTTTTTAATTATTAGTTTACAAACTTATGCATTGCAGGGGAAAATTGGATCCCAAACAAAAGGGCCTGTCCAACATTATTTTCCAAATTAAGTGGGACAACACCAAGGGGTATGAATTGAACTACTCCTACAATTTATGTTTTTCCTAAAAGGTCTTGCATTCATGAGACACAAATTGAATAGCCAAAGCCATAAAATAGTATCATGAACACCTAGAACAAAATCTATTGCTATTGTATATATGTTTTTTTGAACATGGTTAATATCCATTGCTACAATATGAAGTCTTATTTGAGTGGCTACTCCTTTAGAATGGTATCTACAGATTCAGTGGTAGCTCATTCCAATCACTTTTAGAATGAGCTCGAGTTTTGATCCAATACCTCTGGTCTGGGATTAAGTTCTTCTTGCAACCAATTCATTTATAGAGATATTCGATTTGTTTTGTAACTTGGTTAGTTCCTCTTCCGATTTATCTATGTTATATTTGTTTTTAGGGTCCAATTTCGTGAGTTTTCATTCATTTTCCACTATAGGGCATGTTTGTTTTCTGAATTCAATATATGCCTCAGAATTGTATAATTTTCATTATATTTTGCATCAACTTAAGACTTTATTTTCTGTTGCTTTTACAAATTTGTAGAGCTAGGGAACTTTTCTACTACTTAAAAGGTGGAACAGTAGATTATGGAGAAGAGCACAGTGCTCAATATGCCCATGTCCAATTTGGAAAGACTTGTGAGCGAGGTACATTTAATCTGTTATGTTTATGCATTATTTTCAGAGAATTATAATTGTTAAAATGTACAAATGTATTCATTACTATGGTGTGGATTTTCACAGGCCATTATCCTAAATGGGATGAAGACCATCCAACGCACTTGTATGGTCACTCTGTTGGTGTCCAAGTAATTAGAGTCTTGCAACAAATGCTGGCTAAAAAAGTAATCAAATGTCCATGGACCAACTCTTAAATTGTGTCAGTTCAAAATTATCTGCAACCATTATCTTGAATGCGATGAAGACCATCCAACACACTTTGTTGGTCACTCTGATGGCATCCAAGTAATTAGAGTCTTGCAAAAAATGCTGGCCGAAAAAGTAATCAAATGCCCATGGACCAACTCTTAAATTGTTTGTCACTTCAAAATTATCTCCAACTATGACAGATCTTCTTAACCACTTGATCATCCTATGGACATGTATGATTTTCATGTAAGTGCAACATGAGCAATTTTTTATATAAATTTTATTTGAGACCATTTTTTTGTTTTTTTTTCGAACCATGTATTTCTATTTTTTGCCTCTTACTGTATTGAGAAGAAACCCAAGCTTAATTTTTATTTGACAGATCTATACATCAACACACAACATCTTTTCTATGACCCATAAATTTGATCTTGCAACATGAATAAGACCAAAGGTATTATTTTCCTGGTTGATGATGCATTTCTCTCTTGGAGTCATTTATTTGATTACTGACATATATTTTAGACCTTTATGAATGCATATGTTGTGATTGGAAAAGATGTTGGAAAAGGCAGTTTATTGGCAGCACTAGAGGAAGTTGGCTTTCTTATTGGATTACAAACAAACATGTCTATATATGTTCCCCTATCTTCTTGTCTCATTAATTTCATTGTAGTTGAAACTTGAAGCAAAGTTCTATGTTGAATGTAATGTTTGTGTTGCTTGATTTTGGCTAGTTATTGAGTTACTTTCAAATATGTCATGTTTGCCAATATATGCAAACGAAAACCATGTTTTTGGTGTTGATACATGCATGAAAGAGGGTAATAATATAAGGGCATAACCTACCATCAGCAAGTTGGCTAATCATTGTGCAACACAGGTTTTGCAATTTTTTTTGTGCAATACAATGTTATAAGTACAAGTGTGTAAACAATAAAAGCATTGATTCTATTTAAATGACAACTATCCAGTGGTGGAGAAGAATCCATTGAGGTGTCAAGTAAATTTTTTCTAAATTGTAGAATGAAAAAGCAGAAAGATTTCATGAAAAAATAGCAGCAGACATTATGGCCACGGAGCAAGAAGAAAACAACCCGACAAGTCTGCACACAAAATTGACAATGGTATACAATTTTTTCCTTTTGTTTCTATTCACATTCACATTTCACTAAGTTTCCTTTCCTTTTACAGATAGTTATATGACTTGTCTCAGACATGAAGTTTGTATGGTTAGATTTATTCCTAGTTGTTCCATTCATGCTAATAGCTTGATTGTATGTGCCAAGTTCATTTTGTGCTTATCTTGCAACCTGGATGCTTCATGAAACTCTATCTCTCCTAGAGTAGAACAAACCCACACCAATATTTTTAAGGTAGCTACTCCAATCCAAGTTCTGAAGCTCTCATTTTGGCATAGTTGACAAATACTCACAGACATTGTGGGGTTTTGTGCTACATCCGCCAAGGATATTTGCTTGAGAGTTTCCAAATATCTTTTCAATGAACCCATTTTTGTGCAGGCATACATTTCTTGAAAGTAGTTATATATTGACTACCTTTTCTTTTACAATGTCTCATCCATTCAATATTTGGCATAATTTCACAACTTCACAATCACCAAGGTTTTGAACTTTACATTTTTACAAATCTTCATCAACAATTTGGTCTCCATTCACAACTTATAAAATTATGGGTTGCGATTAATTTTCTTTTTAGCACACTTTTACTTCTTGGACTGCATCAATATGTGGTAATCATTTGTTACCTACTAATTCCATTCATGCATCCAGTTGTTTCTAACCAAGGAAGACTAAAATATGAATTTTAGATCCAAAACCGGAGATGTTTTCAAAATGGTGAGCTATGGGTATTATGTTGCCATATTCTTAGGTTTTCCATTAGGAAACATGCATAGTTTCTACAAGCTATTGTTGTATGTGTCTGATATTGAACTAGATGCTTCAAACATTTTTTTCAATATCGATAAGATTCAGGCACTGCAGCTGCCATGATTTTTAAAAAATTCAATTTAACTCCTAGCTTTGTATTCTCAAAAGGGTTGAATATAGACAAACATTGTTGTAGTATAAATGTAGTCAGGTGGTGATATATGAACCTTATTACAACACTACTTCTTTGCAACTTGTGTCGTAGAACACTTCTCTTTTTTGGATAGATGAACAATTGAATTCTATGTTTTTGTCTTTATTTTCAATCATCTCTTCACAGCCTATTAACATTCCAATCAATTTTTGCAGTGGAATATTGATGTAGTAGCCTTCATCCAAAATTAGTTTTTTTTCTTTTCTGAACAGCCAATGATAAGGTACCATCAACAGTTTGTTTGTTCTATTCTCATATAAATTTGGTGATTTTTAGTCCTTGAAAATTTAAAAGAGTTCTTGCCACATTTCTAGTGTATTACATGCATTCACTTTAATGAACACCATGAAATTCTAGGTGTGCTACAGAGTGAAATGCAAACACTGTATGCTAGATGTCCTCTTAAAATTTCATTTGCAACTCCTTGATGAGCTTGAAGAATTCCTTGTTGAATAGCTTCAACTGAACTGATTGCGGAGTCTAATACACAAAAGAACTGACTGATTACATTGGACTTGATTGGCCCCATAGACCTTGGCTTGGTTGTCCTCTTAAATCATCTAGATCTCTAGTCAGTCCTCAATAGTCACTTATGAGGAAATCAATTGCATATAATGATCAATAAAATTAAGGAAAAAATTCTTGGGCAACTTAGTATAACATGAAAGATTTACTAATACATTTTTCATTTGCAAAGTAACAAAATGTGTAAGAATGGCATAAATTTTTAATTCTGCTTGAAGAGGGAAAATCTGCATCACACAATTATTTTAGCTTAAACCAAGCATTAGAAAATGGCAATGCATATTGTTTGTGGAACTCAAAAAATATTAAGCACTTGAATATATTTTTAGACTTGATAACTGATCATTATTGTATTTTTGTACAAAGGGATGCTTTGGAGTAAGCTAATAGACAATTTTTGCAATTTGTCATTTCAAAGTTGCCTGCATACAAGGTAATGTTCTTTTGAAAATTCTGTGGTACTGGTCAGTATTAATATACAATTGCCATATGGGTATTGGATTGTTATTCTGAAGAAATATTATCCCTTACTTGAGTAATAGACAAATCCAATATGTTTTGCTTTGGTATCTTTACATTTAACCATTTGTGTGAAGGTATAGTTTCATAGAATGTTTTAATTATGCTCTGTATTATAAGTGCATGAGGATTTAGATATTTTTCTTGATCAAATGAAAGCATTGTCAAAAGCTATCAATGATTTGTCTAATAAGAGGTATTTTCAAATAAGATCTTTTTTTGTGTGGAATTATACTTGAACATTCATGGTCTTAGGGAATGAACTTAATTGCTTCTTAAGATTTCTGTAACTTTAAGTTTGAACAGATCACAGTTTGACAAAGAAAATGAATCTGAGGTGTCGTAAAGGAGAAAGGTTGAAGAGAAGTACCTAGAAGTAGACTCACATGTTAGTTTAATATGATTTATGTTTGCCTTCATATAACTAATTCTGAGATTTCTATAAACAAAATTGAAGAACCGTGTATGCCAACGTATATGACTGATAGTACTCAACTAAACACATATTTGGACTTGAGAATGACATAAGAAGAAAGAGTTTGAAGAGTCGACTTATCACTTGACAACAACTTACTGTATTAGAAAATATTATTCGTTCTATATTAGAGTCAATTAATATAAATCTTAAAAGTTATTCTCAAGTGCTTATAAATTTTTACTTAAATTCCCTTAAAAGATAGTTTTGTTAAGTTTAATCTTCAACAATGAATAACTAATATATAGGTTAAGAGAGGGCATGGCTGGGTCTGGTCATATTCATATAAATATACTGTAATTTACATAAAATGTACAAAATTAAGTGAATTTTTTAAATGACTGGAAGATTTACATATATAAAGGGTCCATTTTTTGATGATTTGTTTGGTTGCAAGGCATGTTGAAATGTGGAAAAGTAGTGGCAGTCACTATGAAAATTAGGGAATTTGTAGGAATATTATAATGTCCTCTTGGTTAAGATCCCTTGGTTATTCCAAAATGTGCCTATGAAAATCCTCTTGTCACTATGCATTGTGTCTTTTATTGATTAAATACTTTCATTCATTCTCTTTGATGACATTCTCAACAATACATCTCAAGGAATGCTTGTTAAAATTGTCACCACACTTCGACCTTGGTAACACCTTTGCTCACTCTAACCTATAACCCTTTGCTTATCCCCTGCTATGTATTTGAGAACCATCATATACCCTGTTTTGTTAGTCATGACACTCCCTAATTAGAGAATGATGATCTCTAGGATTTAAACAAGATTCTCTATACTCTTCCTAGTCTATCATTCTTTCATGAATCTTGCAATATAGTAATGGATAGTT
>VDFB02016236.1:0-17580 GCA_007258455.2 Sequoia sempervirens
TACATCATGGCATAAACTTGATAGAGAAACAATTGTATGTGTAATATTTTCTTTAAGATTTCAGAAGGAAAATATAGACGGATTGGTGAAGAATAAGACTTACCAATGCACAAAGTTCCTACAATCATAAGTCCGGTGTGCCCAAAAACTTTTCCTCTTTCTTCAACCTTCCTCCTCCATTCCCCCGTTTCTCTTAGCTTTGTAAATACTTGTTCCCCATTTTCAATGAACTTCCCTCACATATATTATGGCTTTCTTTTCTTGGCTAGGTGCACTGATGATTCTCCATGCATTACCTCCTCTTTTTCCTGCATGCTTCCAACACCATCCTCCTCTCTTCCATAACTCCCCATTTCATGCGAAATAAATACTCCTCCCGAGCGGTTACCAACCATATTCTTTATTTAGATCCCCCATCTCATTGCATTATATCTTAATTTATTTATTATATTATTATTTATTACCTCCACAATCATTTTATTTTATTTTATTATTAACTTTTATTTATATATTTATTGCCCACTCTCTTTGTTTAATTTATTTAATTCAATTTAAACATTAATAATATCTTATTTGTCAAAATCACAAAATTATTAAAACTTTTATTTAATTTATCACAATACCTCAAAACACAATTTGATCAAATTGAATCAATTCAACAACATACCAAACAACACCTAACTTCACAATGAGACATAAAGCATCACAAGACAACACAGACGAAGGGGCACTACACCCTCCCCCCTAGGCTTCGACTTACTCCTGGAAGTCGCAAGATAAAAGAAAATTATTTGCAAATGTAAACAACATCAACTCAAACAATAACATCACGACATAATCAAATAACGGGAGGCACCAAAAAAACAACTGTCAAAACATAAAAACCATACCGATAGGGCTACAAGGTTGGGTACTCATCATTGTCGAGGATGATGGCAAGGTTGGGGACCCTCCTTGTCGACTCCGTGTTTCCACATCATACCCATTGGGATTTATGAGGCCCACTCAGACCTGACAGTGCAGGTGAAGTCGAAGCTTGGTACATGCAATCCTGCATAAAAGCAAATGTTGTCTACAACATCTATATATATATTATTAAATCTACCTAGTGTAGAGGGAATCGGCGTGTCGTATGCCTCTCATGAATGTGTGATACGATATCGTCCTTCTAACACACTACAATCAGTGAGACATCATAAACGATCATCAATACAATTGCTAATCAGATGCAAACATAGCATTAAATCCACATGTTAAACATAACCAATTAATTACCTTCTTCATCAAGATTCAAAACTGACTACCTGAAAACCACAAACTAGGGTCAAAACATAACACATTAATACCAGTTATTCAAGTTAATTCATTACCAAGGCACACATTTCTGGTTAAAAATCATCATTTATGCATCAGGTATTCCACTCTATTCATTACTCAACACAAAATCTCACAACATATGTGACACAAGATCATAATTTCTTGCCTTTTCAAAAATAGAAAAATAGAAACACAATTTATCACTTCAAAACACATTAAATTTCAGATTTAAACACACATTCACCACATACACACTCAGATTCACTTCACAGGGAATACACAAGAAGGAATCATAAGGGTAACATAAGGGTCCAAAAATGCATTTCCGATAGGAAGAATATCGGTGCATTGCACACTACACTGAGGGTCCTATCCTTTCCACCATTTTCTACACCTTGGACCAACATCACCTAGACAATCTCGGGTTGCTAAGGAAGGATGATAGAAAAGAAAAGACGTAACCTCAAGAGTACAAGCATCTAGGTCAACGTAATGGGTTCATAGTTCACAGTGTATGAACCTAGGCTTTGATACTATGTGTAACGCCCCGCCACGCAACCCCAAAGGAAACTAATACATCTAACAATTATGGCACAATTTTTTTTTAAATAACTAACATGCAACATAATATTAACATTCAACACTTGAAATGAAACTATACATGATCAACAAAAAACAAAGTCCCTTGGGGTTACACGACTGCATTAATTTTTGTTCAACATCTATTACATTACATGAAAGATAAGAATCCACTAGTAACCATAAGATAATATCGTGGACGATGCACAATAACATGAAGATACATCGATCAAGGATTACATCAATACAATGTTTCTTCCCATCATGAATGGGAAGAGTACAATATCATTGATATGAATGAGTACAAGCATCAATTTGGATCCAATTCAGGAACAACTCTGAAGTCACTGCAATTGGAACAATTTTGCACAACTGGATCTTTGACTGGGGACCCAATGGGGTGCATAGCACGTTCCACCCAACCACGTGGACCCTAAGGCCCACCCCCCATGCTAAGAGATGACAAGAAGGACCTCAATGGATACCATCAAAAGACAAGGTGTACAAGAATTCACGACATGAGCAACAATAACATAAGGTAACCTCCATCACAAGACAACACAAACGAAGGGGCACTACACAAGAATGAATCCAAAAAGCAAGAAATTTCATTTTATATTTGTTTCCTTCTTCATGAAGCTTCTTGGGTGCCAAAAATACATTCCAAAATGGAAGTAATCTTTCTTTTCATGATTTTATAACTCTTTTTTCAATTTTCCTCCAAGAAATTATCCATTTGCCAAAAATATTTGCTTTTATGACAACTATTGTCAAAAGCAATTAAATCTTCTTTTTTAGCCAAAACATGCTCTAAGAAAAATTCAAAATAAATATTAATTTATCCCCCAAAAATGATTTAATATATTTTTCTTGAAAATCTAAATTACCTGATTTATCTGCATGTCCTGATTGGCAACTTTGAAAATCAGGTTTACTAAAAATAGTAACTACTATTTTTAGAAAAGGGGACATTACATTAATCAAAAAAAAAATTGTACCAAAGATGTGCTTCTCTTGGTGTTGTTTGTGATGTACTTGGCATTAGTGCATGTAAGTCTAGCCAATATAAGGACCAACTTCACTTAATGTAAAGAAAATGGTGGGCATACCAATTTGATGCAACATGCCTGTTAATTTTGCAAGTTGTGATTGGGGCATATTGTTTAGTTGTTCACAAAGCTCATTGATTGTGATAGGAACATCATGGATATTTCCTTTCATGAAAACTGTAGCTAATCAATGTTTGTGCATGATGTCTCATTATCATATTCACCATATAATATCAAGATCTTGGATGTGTATCAAATTGGTTTTCTCTATAACGACATAGGTGCCTCAAATATTCATGTAGATTTACTTGCCTAATGCATGTTTTTAATCAATCACATATACCATTTGGAAATATTATTGGGAATTCCATATCAAGAAATCCTGGTGTCACATAATCATTTATTGGAGATTCACCAATTGTTGGCCAGTCGATTAATGTCATTGGATCTATGTTTGGGTTGTTGATTCATGCATGGATTATGTCCATCTCTTTTTGTGAATTAGGCGGTTGAGAAACCATCGATGTAGTGTTTTCAATAATGGTTTCTTCATTATTCTCAATCATTGGTCTGACATGTATTGTAGCATAATTTATATCTGATTGAGATTCTATATGCACAATCCTAAGTTGATCAAAAAAATAATTTCAAAATTTCTAATTAAAATATCAAGAGAATTTCCATCAATGGTGACATCTAAGTAAAAATTTTCATGGTTGATTTTGTACTTCAATTCTTTATAAACATGATCTTTTTTCACTGTGAAGTGGTAACTTGTGCCATGTTGATCTTTCTTTCTAACTATAATGATTGGAAAATCCATGATAGAAAGTGGCAACGTAGTTTATATTTATTAAATATTATTGGAATCTTATTGTGTGTCCTTGATATTTATATTGACCACCTCTTGCATGTGTAACTTGTAAAATTGGGTTTTCACATGCAATCAATATTTCCTCTAGACTTGTGTGAGGTTTGTTAGTTTAGCTAGATGGGCTCCTAGATTCATATTATTTTGTGTTGAGAATCTATTTATTCCTCTCTCTTATTTTCATCTTGTGCACATAGTACCTTCTAAAGTAGTCATAATGTTGATTTCAATGTAACTTTCTTCACAAACATAACAAATTGCTAGTGATTGGTAGGAGTCTAAGTGATTACAAAATGCCAATTGCAATTTTTTGAAATTTGTGGCAAGTAATCCATTTGGATTTGGTGTGTGTGTGTATTTTCCTTCCCTTATTTATAAATCTAATTATTTGGTTGTTTCTTCTAGTCTTTGCCTTGGGTGATCCCACAAAGCTGGTTTACAATTTCTGGGAGATTCTGATTTTTGTTGAAATCACATATTTTTAGAAAATATAATGATTTAAGCCTTAAAAAGTTCCATTTAAATAATTCCAATTGAAGAGGGTTTGATAAAACTACCTTAGATCAAAATACCTTAGATCAAACCCCCTTGGATAGAACCCCGATAGTTTTAAACCATACCTATAATGGAGTCTCCTTTACACCTATCAAAATACTGATAAAAAACCACTTTTGATTTACCTTTTGGGGGATCAAATGAATTAATTTAAAAATTATTTTTTGTAAGTATGTAGTCCTTATTATAAGCTTCCCAAAAAGTATAATTTTAAATAAATTTAATTTTATTATTATATTTATTTTTTATTTCTTGTGAATGTAGGTTTTTCACCTAAAATCAAGCTCTCTGTTATGCACGTGAAAAAATAGAAGATTATCAAAACAAAAAATTGAAAAATATTAGTGCACCAGATATTGAATTCCTTGATCCAATGAAACAAAAATAATTGAATTTCGATACATACAAAAAACGTTACGCATTATACGGTATGCCTATGTCTAAATTTTAATTGGTTTGACTTCAAAACTTGATTAAGGAAAAAATATTCAATAAAACACTATCTAATCACATGGAAGCACTAGATATCAAAGTAGCAAATCTAAATTTGAAAGAATTAAAATTTTATCCTTCATGGAAAAAAAGTTGTGTTATACGGTGAGCGTCACTCCTTAAAAATGTTGTTTTCTGAAGAAAAAAAAAATAGTTTTTGAGGGAGATGGGAAAAGAGGTGCAATCTAATTCCAAATTTTTTGAAAAGAATATATTTAGAATCTACAAACAAAATGTCATAAAACTCTAGTTTGCAACATCTTCAAATTCCTCACGATTTAGCTGCTATAGGTGCCCGAAAGTGAAGATTTAGTTAGAAAAAATTATTTCAGTATCCAGTTTGGCCAAAAATTGTAAGCCACTATTGTGGGATCACCCCCTTGCACATCTTTCCTTTTTTGCTTCTTTTTATTCTTATTTGATGTTCCTTTTCAACATCTGTCATTTGTTCCCTCCAGGTATTGTCTTTGATATTATTTCCTTTTTTCTTATGATTCAAAGTGTCTCTTAAGTCCACCCATAGCTAGAATGTTAAACAAATTTGTCAAATATCATGATTATAATGTATCATCTAATTCTATAGAATACTATGTGAAATACAACAAATAATTTTTTGACATATATTGATGTCAACAATATTTCTAATCATGTGAAATTGGAATATGATATGCTAATTAAGATCAACATCTATGCATTACATGAGTTTTAAATTTTTTTCTTGTATAATGATATAACATAATGGATATATTGATATATTATTCTATTTAATGTGAACATGACATGAGTGTAGTTTTTGTATTATTCTATTATGTTTTGTGTTACATATTATTAATGGAGTGTACATTGTATTGAAAAATGTGTATTGACAAAATGATAATTTCATGAGCTCCTTTCAAAAAGGCACATACATTAATTTTTTTTCAAAAAAATCTTTACATACATGTATTGTGATAGGGTAAAATAGTATTTGCAACTTTCTAAAAAAAATTATAGTTTTTTTACACCTATGGTTTATATATCAATTTTGTACAAAATATCTAAAACCTATACTTTAGTTTTCAAAGCAAGCAAAGCCTTTCTTTCAGATGAGTAATCAAATTTCTCAGTTCTAATGAATATTCTCTTGATTCTTTGTTCATCATTGTTCAAGTCTCTTCTTTCACATGAACTAGAAAAACATATTTCTCAAAAATTGTTTTCCGTATCATTTCTATAAATTTCATTTGATCTTCTTGATGGTTCATAATGTTTAGTTTGTTTTTTGTGACACCCATAATTCCTTTAGCTGCTTTCTCAAAAGTAGTCACCCAAATCAAACCAGTGTGGTCTTCTAATTTGCATTGTAATAGATATCTATAATCACAATTACGAAAAAGTAGTTTCACATATCTGACAATGTCATTGACTATTTTTTGTCTTGTCCACCTTTTTCTTGTATTTTCTACCATCAATTTTCAAGGGGAAATCCATGTAATAGAATTTATCTTGCTCTATGAAAGACAATGTGGCTTTTACTAAAATGCACAATCCTCTACTAGATATACCATCTTTGCGAGTCTTAATTTTAGCAACATTTTTCAATTTTTAGAGCTTCTCTAACAAATGAGTAGTCCTTTGTCAAAGATTTGGAAATGAGATTCTTTCCTTGATCATCAAACCATGATCTCAATTGTTCAAAATTTGACATCTACAGATTTATGAGTAGTTGGGTTGTTGGAATTGTGCCTACAAATTTCCCTCCATAATCACTAATTTGTGTAGCATTTGTGAAAATTATTGGAAAGGTCCCTACACTACATATTTCTTAAAGTTTTTTACCTTCATTATTGCAAAAATCACCCAATTGTTAAGTCAATTATGGAAGTTGACATATCCTTAATTTACAAAGCCTATTTTTGTGTTTGTGTGCAATGTTTTCTAAAAATTGTATTAGCTTCACTGATTGATAGTACTATACCTATGATGTCAATAATGGAATTATTTTCCATGTCCTTAAGTTCACTAGTTATTTTGAATTTGAATTGAAGCTTTGGTATCTGTGTATTCTCATCTAAATAAATTTCTACTATGGAATTAATATCCAAGAGAATTTCCCAATCATTGTTTACATTGTTGAATTTTTTATTTGCTAGTTTGAGTGTCCCATTGGAAATTATGAATAATTTCACAGTACCAATATGATGGTAATTTTTTTTCTATAGAATTAAAACATGTTGCTCTTATTTCATCATCATCAGAGTCATCATCGTAAGAGTCAAGAAGGTCAAATTTTTTTAAAAACGCCATCTCCATTTGCATTTTTGAAATGATGAAGTTGGTGCTTTGTCATCACCCTAGTCTTTATTGTCCATCATTTTTGGTAAGGATTCAATGCTTTGATAGGCATGCGTCTTTTGGATCCTTCATTTCTTGAAAGATTAATCCCTATTTCATAATAATGTAGGGACTATACATTTAAAATAAACATTGTTTAAATATAATATATTTTGTAATAGTGAATGTTTTGTTTGTGATAAATGCATTTAAACATTTTACAATCAAACATGATAAGTGTTGTTGTAGAATTTTTGTACGGTTTATATATGATACAAGAAAATATTCAATAATGAATTTTTTTAATCATATTCAAGAAGGTGATTGGAACTCACCTCTTGTTTTCCTTGATGGTTTTGTGGGGTCAATTCTTCTAGTGACTTTTGCAAGTTTGGCTAAGAAATACCTTTTTTTAACCTAGTCCTATAAGAACATAATATAGAACCGAAATAAATAAGGTTTATTTGGTAATAATTGTATAGTCCTAGAAAAGTTGTCAAAATGCATGCAAGGATCCAATAATTTTTTTCCTAAATTTGTAAAGAATATCGAGTAATTCCAAATTGTATATCAAATATTTGTTGTAGATTACCAATGTATATTGTTTGTTCGGATTTTTTTCTAATTGGAAGCTCAAAAAGTACATGGGAGGATTAGATGGTTATTTGAATTTTTCATTTGAATTGATTTGGAAAATATGTACAAGTATTTACATAATTGGAAATAACTACAAAATATTTTGAACAACACAAGTTCAACTATTGATATAGAAAGTAGTCCATTTACATAGAAAACATATATGAATAGTTTATTTACAAAATAGACATCAAAGTCTATCAAAATATTGTTCATAAGAGTTAAGCTACGATGGGACAACACTATATACAATTCATATTTTTGTATTCTAATTATCATTAAAAAACAATAGGAATTCTTCTACTATTTCTTATTAAGATCCTTGTTCATATTGTTCATCATAAAATATTTCTTTCAAGAAACAAGAAAATCCTACAACTTTTTGACATGTTTTATGAAGCTTTTGAGCTATCTCTTTGATTTCAACCATTTCTTGTTCTTCAACTACTCCTGCAAGAAGCACAACATCATGAAGTTCTTGAATTATCTCTTTAGAGTGTTCTTCAATCAATTTACACAACTTTTCAATCTAGGAGTTTTGACATATGTATTAGAATCAGTTGACTCCTCTGCACAACATCATGAAGTTCTCGAATTATCTCTTTAGAATGTTCTTCAATCGATTTACACAACTTTTCAATCTAGGAGTTTTGACATATGTATTAGAATCAGTTGACTCCTCTGCTAATGGTGGATTTGTTATAGATTATTAGGGTGGACAAGATTCATGTATGGTTGTCATTATCTAAAAATCAAAATCAAGCTAATCAATAATTAACAATTTATAAGTATATATGTGAAGATAGTTTAGAAATTTTGAGTTTAGAAATACTAATAAAACCCTAATCATTAAAATATCTAAAATTTCATTATTTTATTAGTTTTTTGAAAATATGTATTAAAATCAAATAGGTTAAATATAAAATTCGAAATAATTAGATTTTTTTCAATTTAATTATTTTAAATAGAATCTAGCTATATTTAGTTCATATATGCCACATTAACAATAACATAGATAAGAATCATGCAAACTTACATTTCAATTGAAAAGGTTATGGTATATCTTTACATAAAGCCATTCAAAATTTAAAATTTTGTATGTAGCTTTAATATCAAAATATAAAGTTAAAAATCAAGATGATTAACCTTAAAACAAAAAGAATATTTTTTTGGACTTACACTAAAATGAAAAAATAAATCAGATTTTGATAAAATAATTTTGAAACTTATTGTTCACAATTACTCTTTTCAATCTGATTAACCCTAAAATAAAAAGTGTTTGTTTTTTAACAAATAGATATATGATTTGGTTAAAAGATGGGATTTACATCAAAATAGATTGGAAAGGAATTATGATAAAAGAAATTCTAAAACTCATTGTTCATAATGATCTTTTTGAATGTGATGAATCCTAAAATATAAAGCATAGATTGTTTTAAGTAAATAAATATTTGAAAAGAACATTGGACTTACAACATCATAAATGTAAAATAAAATTACCTTCAAACAAAATCTAGCACTCATTGTTCATAGTTGCCCTTAAAACCTAAGTAACTATAAAATAAATAGTATAATGTTTTTAGTAAATAAATATATGAATTAAGGAGGAGATCAGGCTTACACCATAGTAGATGCAAAACAAAACAAAAAAAATCAAACAAAATCTGAAACTCATTGCTCATAATCACCCTTTTCAATATGACTAACCCTAAACAAAAAATTAGTTTGTTCTAACAAACTAATTTATAAACTGAAAAGAAGATTGTACTTACAATAGAATAGATGAAAAAATAATGAAAAAACTAAATGTGGAACTCATTTTTCATAATTACCTTTTCAATTTAATTAACTCTAAATTTAAATTTTATTTTTTTTAAATAAATAAATAAATGAATTGAATGGTTTGTGGGCCTAGCTCGATTGACTGACGCACTGCAGTTTATAGAGGAACGAATAAATAAATTCATAAAACAAAATATGAAAATCATAATTCATAATTACATAAACCTTAAAAAAAGGGCCCTACACTTTCAAACCCTCATTTCAATTACAATATGAACCCAGTAAATCTATAGAAACTAAAGTTTATAAATTAAAATTTGGAAGCCCGTCTCTTTATTCTAACTGCTGATAGAGCACTTACTCAATGCTGCAAATTAAAGGGGGCATTCCATATTATGCAAATTTTAACTCTATTCTAGTATATCTTGAATTTCCTGAATAAAAGATATACTACATATGAAAAACCAAATTAAAAAAACTAGCATGGCTACAAGAAGTTTGTTTCGTGGAATTTAACTGTGATGACTTTAAGCCCCCTTTAGATGAGATTCAGAAGCTTAGAATCACATTGCAAGAAACTGTATCAAATGATTCATTTGTTGTATAACCCAAAGTGGTACACATCTAAAGTCACCCTTTTGATTCTCATCTAGCTGATAAAAATGCATCTAAGATTAAAAGAAAATCAAGAGGTTTAAAAAAGTGCACCTCTTAATTGAATAGACATTTAAGAGTAAACTATGAATAAGTAAACTGAAAGAAATGTTTGAGAAAGAAGGAGATATTATAACTTAATAGATTAAGCTGATAAAAAGACTCAAAAAGTATATATCCAGTACCTAGTACATGAAAAAATCGAAAGATATATAATGAAGGATTTTTTTAAAAAATTATCATTATATATTTCAAATTAGAAAAATGAACATTATATCATGATAAATTAAACCTTCGAAAACTACAATGGATTCATATATATCTGTTAAAATTACAATAAGATTACAGGAAAATCTTAAAGGTTAAGTGGTAACCATGAACCATCTTAATTGAGTTGGATTTTAAATAAACCTAGTTCTCAAGAAATAAAAATTAACCTAATAGATTGAAGATTCAGAAGAAGGTATAACATTACAATCTATCTACCTGATAAAAATAAAAGAGAAACTTACAATAAAATCTAACCCCAATTCAAGTCCCAAGCTAGAAGAAGTATTTGAGATTGGGTTGACATGGTACATTGCAAGGAATACGCCAATAGTTTTATATAATTTCCTGAACATTATTGACCCTGTGTTTGCAGATGATTTTCTCTTAGTCCTTCAACTCTGACACTACTGTTATCACCAATATGCAGGGGTAATTTGTTGTACTTACTAATAAGACTACTTTTAACTTTTAACTTTATGAACTTGAACAAACAACATGATGATTGTCCACTTGGTCCTTGATTAGGACTGTCTTGTGATGTCTATTCATGGCTTTGACTGCATTCATTTGTGGTTGTCTTCAATAAATGGCCTTACTGAGCTTTCCCAATGGGCTCAACAAGTTGAGATAATGAATCAATGTGCACAGCATCATGGTCAGCTGGTTACACAAAATCAACACCTTATAGACCACCACAAGAATTAGAACCTCAAATGCATGACAAAAAAAGGTTGTAGGATATGCTACAGGCCAAAAGTTCCAATGCTCGCTACACCAAACAATCACCATCTTCCAATCATATATTGTCACTGGTTTGTCCTTGGGAAGTGATTGCTCCAAAATCATATCTCAAAGTAACCTTATCTTCACGTTAAAACTCCGCCCTTTTGCTTCTATTTGTGTTGACAGTCAAAACCTCTGTTATCTAACTCTGCTCATTATATCTTCCTTGTCATTTTTTCGCTTAAAGAATGCATGATAGTCATATTTCCCTGAAAATATTCACTTTATTGCACTTTCCAAAACACTGTATTGTGGATTGTCCTCTATTGCATGGTCACTGCCCATTGTTATTGCCAGCTAGGGGCTGTCTTTCATCCTTCTCTATTCCATGGTCATTGAAACCCTTCATTTAATGTCTTGGATGTCCTTCCTTGCAAGCAGAGGACTGTCTTCCTTTGTTGATTGTACAACTGCTATGATCATCTCAGGTTTGTCCTCATTTGATGGTGATTCTTGCATAGAAATTCAAAATGACTACCCTCCATTATTGATCCTTTTCATGATAAAAAATATCTTTAGTGACAAGTTCATAGACACATTTGAAACATTTATGAGTAATGATTGTAAAGCTTTTGGTAAGCTGACCTCCATGGCACAATATAAGTACATGTGGATTTACTTTCAGTGCAGCATCAGCTATTGCTTGGACCCGATTTATACTATCAGCCAAAGAGAGGGTTGTTTTGGCTCCAATAGACCCTAAAGTTGTCAAACCCATGTGTGCTACAATTATATCAGCACCTGCATCTTCCATGGCAGAAGCTTTTGCTTCAATTTAAAGGGCTTGTCTTGCATTTAAGGTCATAATAAATAACGGTATAATTTTAGGTCATCATGCATTCTATTAGAACTAACTAAATATGGTGGTGATACAGAATATGATCCAGAAATAAAAGGAAATTACCCATATCCCATGCCAGTCTCTTCTAAATTTTGGTGACAGTTTCCATCAAATAAACCACTGTTGGAAAGTTTTGAACCCCTGTAAAACCAATGTATTCAAGTTGCCACAAAAAGTAATCCATCCGACGAAATGGATCCGTGCCACAAACACCTGCTAGAACTGGTACTCGCTTTACAACCTAAGACATCAGTAATTTAATAATCACTTGTCTTGTGAATATGCAAATATTCAACCAAAACCCTACTTTCTTCTTCTACGTACATTTCCTTTCATGCCCTGTGCAAAGACATAAAAAGTTCTGGACCATTAATTTAATATATTTGGACTTACTGGGAGAACCTCATTAGCCATCTCCACTACCACTGCATTGGCATCTGCAAAAAGAAGCAAACCAGCTAGGGAACCTCTTCCTGCCATTCGAAAATGTCCTGAGTTGTAGATAACTATTAAATCCACTCCACCTTCTTCTTCAAACTTAGCAGATATTCCAGTTCCTACTCCAGCCCCAATTACCGGCTTCCCTTGAGCTATTTGGTGTTTTAGATTCTGTAATATGGTTTGTGTAATTCTCAATGTCTCTGATTATGTGCACCACATGGGAAACAAATTAAATTAGCAATTATAACAGAACTAGCTGGAATTTCTACTCTTAATGTTCAAATAATAAAATATGAAAGTGTTAAAGAGTAGAATTCCCATCTGCTGATCCATCGTTTGTTATTAACAAATTTCATGGTTGATTTCTACAAGGAAGCACTATGTCAGATAATTCTTTCATACTTGACACATTTGAGGGGATGAAAGAATAGCCAGTTAAAGGAAAAACCATGTAAACTTGATTAAAGATTCAAAATCCAAGGAAAATTGCATTAAAAATGCTCTCAAACATGACACATTTCTCAGCAATTCTGTTCCAATTTACTGTTTAGATTAGATTGTTTTTAACTATAGATACAAATGGGACCAAAATGGATTACAGGAGCAGGGGCAGGCAGAAGATACAATCTATCATGCATATATATCAAACAAATTAACAACCAATACAAAACAACAACATAAGTACCATTTAACAAGAAAATTATCTCAACCTGCTTTAGGAAGAGCACCCCATCATAGCAGATAAAAACATCATTTTCTAATAATTATACAATCAGAGCTTCCTGTGGGGCTTGTAAAGGGTGGTTGTTAAATAGGATGCATAGGTTAGGATGCTGTCGAAGAGACAAGGGACTCAGTTTGGATCTTGAAGAAGGTGAAAGTAAACATCTTGAGCATATTCCTCCAATTATTTGGTTAAAATGTGTTGATAATTTGGTAGTGGTAAGTGATTCAGTATCAAATGGAAGCAGCATAGAGGTAATAAATACGACTTTCAATTTAATTTTCCCTCCAAAATCATTGATAATAATGAAAACCATTGAAATATAAGGCGCCTGAATCAGTCCTTTATTGCATGATAGTTCATAAGCCTTCCAGGCATTTACATGGTGGTTTTATCTCCAGATTATGACAACCAGGCCTTGATCTGACATTCAGATTTTGTGTTTTATTTCTGTAAGGTGATATTGTGTAAAACATAACCCAAGCAAAACAAATCAAATTCGGACTTAACCCAAATCGTCATAAAGGCTTTCCAAGTTTCCATCCTTGCAGAAGACCACAGGATTGGAAAACGAGGCAATTCAGCATTGTGGATTTCGAAGCAAAAGAAGAAACAGATTACTATCAAACAATATTCCAAATAACAAATATTCAAAATTTCCAAATCAAGGGCACATGGACACAACCTTAGGTAAACAACAGGGATATAGTATCAACAAAACATTAGATAAGAAACAGACTTCCAGTAAGTGGAATATAAGAGGTGAATCTCCTTTTCTTGGAAAGAAGCAAAGCTATACATTGCCTTTCCCAAAATCTGAAAACACAAAGTTCTCGATGGATGTCTAGAACTCTAAAAAAATCAGTGGATTATTAGAACTGCAAATTGCAAACACAATACACAGTGCCTGTCAAGCATAACGCAGTGGTCCCAACCATTGGATTCATCCACATCCAAGTGAATCATTACCTTGAGAAGTGTATCCCAGAAGACCTCTGGAACCTCCATTTCAGATAAAATCTGCTCATTAATTGATTTTGCAGCTTTGAATATCTGGTTTATACAATCTCTTTGATAAAGCAACTGTTTTCTTGCTTCCTCTGAAAGCCCATTCAGATGCACCTTTGGAACTGGCAACCAAAATTTCTTCCCCTGATTCATGCTCACGTTGTGTAATTCATTCATTCCTTCATTTCCTCCTCCCGCATACCAAAATTTTGTCTGGCCAGGGCAGTGGAAAATATAAAACTATTACGAAACCCTACCAGCAAAAAAGAACACGAAAGAGGAAACATTTTTTATGGAGATTCTACAAGCAAAAGGAATAACGAAACCCTACCAATGCCTTCTCCTGCCAACGGTGGCCGTAGAAATTGCCTCTTGCTGATTACGAAACCCTAGCAAAGCAGCTCCTAGGCAGTCGCCAAGCAGCTCCGTAGCAGGATCAGGGAGCATGAGGTGGATATACAGAGACGCGCCAGCAGTGCAGCAGTAAAAACTCCGTCTAAAAAATCCAGCGTGAGACAACTCCCCAGTTGGCAGCTCACGCATAATATAGCCTATCGGCTGAAAAATAGTAAGCACTCCAAAAAGGACTGTTTCTCATGATCTTGAAATAGCTGAAGATATATTCTGAGAAAATAAAGTACCCATTTTAAGATGTAAAGTTCTCTCTAATAATAATCCACTATTTAAGAAAAAGGCTCCCATAGAAGTCGTAAAGTTCTTTTGAGAGATTGGAAAATCTTTTCTACAACTAATTGATTATGCATTTCTCAAATAGAGAAGGAAATCGCTTGCCTGCACAAAAAGAAAAAAGAAAAAAAATCACTGGATGAAAGTTCTACTTGGACAAAGAAAAGACATTGGGCAATAATATAATTCCAAAGTTAGTGTCGTAGTGGTTCCCATGTATTTAGCCATAGACATGCATGGTCTAAGAACACCCAGACATAGAAGCACCTAAAGTTGTGATTGTTAGCCATAGCCACAACCAATAAAAAATTAAATCTAGTATTACTCCAGAAACCATTGAATCCCAAATTCCATCCATTCGGACCTGACCAACAAAAGAAAATTCCATCCGTTTGCACCCGACCAACAAAAGAAAAGGAAACAGCAGAAAATCATAGCAAAAATTCAATCAACCATAATTTTTGTACAGATATTCATAGAAAAATTCAATACAACTTCATCATGGCTTAATTATTAGTTTACTCAATTATTTTAGTAAGCTCATAGCCTCCTTCTAATGGACAACAAAGAAATGAATATTGGAATCATTATTCATCATTTGAAGAGAGAATTCAAGGTTGAGGTTAATGTGAATGCACCTTAAGTAAACTATCAAGTAAGAATCTTAAATATGACAAAAGTTAAATCTATGTGTAAGAAACAATTAGGTGGTCAAGATTAGTTCATCGACATAACAATAAGATCTACACCTACTGAAGTTGGTGGTGGTTACGAATTCAAGAGTACAATTAATGGTGGAATGTATGAGCAATGGTGTTGTGGTAGGTTAACCCATTTTTTATGTGCAAACTATCCTTCTAGATGGAACATATCATGATGTGGACTGTAATGTATTAGCATTCTAGCTTGCATCTCATAATACTCTCAAGGAAGGAATGAGAAATGCAAGCCCAAATCTGCCAAACCTATAACTCAAAAATTACAAGTTTCTAGTTAATTTTTTGTAAAAGTGACTTATGTCACTTATTCTAACCAAAAGTTAGAAAATGAATCTTATTTCCAAAAAATGGTGATGTGAAACCTAACCAAATAATTTTAATTATTTTTCAAATCATTATGTTTCAAAAAGTAGTTATAGGGTAGTTACAAGGTGGTTACCTAGAAAAGGTTGTAAATACAAGGTTTTTGTTGTTGTAAAGGGACACTTATAAAGGGGAAACTTTTGAGAAGAACTTTTTAAATAAAATTTATGATGGCTTTTGGTTTGACACTATATAGAAGGTTTTTTGGGATTGTATAATTTCAAAAAGATAATGAAGAATGCATTTTGATTCATATGTCCTAAATATATTCATGTGTTATTACTACTAATTTCTTGTTGTGATCGAGGGAAAATCCTTGTTCCTAAAATGTGCATCAATAACAAAAATGCAAGAAACAAAAATGAACACCTAACACCTCAAGATTGGGAAAATGTTAAACTCAACAAATGTAATCATTATACCTTGCTAAGTTGCTCCTTGGTTGGCCCTTTGATCTTTGATGTTGTGTATGCTCCTCTTGATGGAAAGATGTTAAAATGAGATGCAAGATGGAATGGATTCAAAATGTTGTGATGAAGGAAAAGTGTGCAAATTGGCTAAGTATGCTTCAAATGAAAAATTGAAAAGAGTTTGGTATCAAATGGCTAATCTTATTAAATGAGAGAAAAGAGGGGGTATTTATAGAAGAATTTGAATTCTTTAGAGAAATGGACAGTTAAGATTGAACCACCATGGCCAAGATGTAAGGCTATAGTGAGTTGAAGACTCACAAGCCCTCACATCTTGTCATGCGGAGGATGAAGCTTTCAAAGGACATGATGAGATGGAAGGAGGGTACATGATGTGGAAGAAGGACAAGTACTTTGAAAGTACATTGGGAGATGAGAAGATTTCCTTAAAAGGAAAGTTCTTGTTCCCAAATGGTTGGAAAGTGACATGAGAGGAATTCTAGTATTCCTCAAAAATCTACATGGGGAAGAGGAAAGTAGTTAGGAAAATAAATGTGAATTAAAAATTCACATGCTTAGAAGAATTCCATGGACAAGACAAGGTTCCAAAAAGGGAAGCACTTATCCACATGTGACTTGATGTGACAAGTCAAAGATTCTAGAAGATGCATGGGAAAAATGGATTTTAGGAGGAATAAATGAGAATTAAAAATTCATATGGAGAAGAGAGAAGTCTTGGATGAATAAAAAGAAATTAAAATTTCTTAGGAGATGGGAGAGTTGACCAAGGTACTAATTAGACTTAACTAATTAGTAATTAGAAGATAATTAGAGGGTAATGAGGATTAGAAGTCAACTTGCAAAAGTTGGAGGATGTGACACATCCTAATCAAGGATTAGGCATGTGCACATCCCTAATGATGATATTAGGAGGTTGATTAGGATTAAGGAAAATGATGTGACATGTGAGGAATTAAATAAGCGTCATATTTATTTAATTCATTTGATGAATGATTAAAAAAAGACATAAGGTATTTAATTATTAACTAAATACCTCGGAGATTTAGTAGAATTAAGGAGCATTAA
>VDFB02016237.1:0-18353 GCA_007258455.2 Sequoia sempervirens
AGGCCAATAGTACCCTACCCTAAGCAACCTTCTAGCCATGGAAAAACCATTAGAATGTCCTCCACATATGCCCTCGTGGATGTCAACTAGCGCTTGATCGGATTCTTCCTTTTCTAAGCACCTAAAAGTGTTCCATCTAGACCCCTCCTATACAAATCACCAAAGATGAGGGAATGGCGAGAAGCGTTGCGGATAAGGTTTCTTCTTTCAGATCGGTTAAATGTATCGGGGATGATGCCATCACGAAGATATGAGTAAATAGCACCATAGCGGGAGGATTCATGATTGACAAGGGTACAAATGACATGGCTTTCGGGTGAGTCAAATATGGGATATCATAGCTCTTCCACCAGGAATTCATATCTAGACTCATGTTCCTCTAACTGAAGAAGTGAAGCAAGGGTGGCCATAGCATCAGTTGCTTTGTTCTCAGCCCTAGGGATTTGCTGAAAGGTGACAAAAGTAAAATACCGTCTTAATGAATCAACCATTTTTTTGTAAGGTACCAACTTGTCATCTTTTGTTTGGTATTGTTCATTGACTTGGTTGATGATCAGTTGAGAATCCCCATAGATATGTAGTTCCGTGATATTCCACTCTATGGCCATTTTTAGTCCATTTGTCAAAGCCTCATACTCAGCTATGTTGTTTGTGCATGGAAAGAGTAACTTGTAAGATTTAGGAATAGTATACCCATGAGGAGAAACAAACAACACACCAACTCCAGAACCATTTTGCATGCAGGAACCATCAAAGAATAGTTTCCAGGATCTTTCAGTTATGTACGTAAGATGCTCATCTAGAAAGTTGACTTGAATGGGCATATTATGTTGAATAGGGAAATTAGCCAGTTGATCTATAATAGCTTGGCCTTTGATTTCTTTGCGCTCAATATACTCTATGTCAAATTCAAAAAGAATCATCATCCATTTAGCAAGTCTACCCGTGAGAGCAACTTTACCGAGCAAGTATTTGAGAGGATCAGTTTTTGATATGAGGTGTATGGTGTGCACGAGCATATAGTGTCGCAATTTTTGAGAAGCAAACACTACTGCGAGGCAAGATTTTTCAATACTAGTATAATTAACCTCATAAGAAACAAGAGTGCGACTAATATAATATATGGCCCTTTCTTTCCTTGTTCATCTAATTGAGCCAACAATGCCCCCAGTGAAGATTCAGTAGCTGAGACATATAAAATGAGAGGTTTTCCTGGAATGGGAGGCATTAAAATGGGAGGATTTGCCAAGTATTCTTTAATTTGATCCATGCTCTTTTGGCAATCCTCATTCCAGACACATTGAACACCTTTATGCAATTTTTTGTTGAAAGGTTGTGCTCTATCTGCCAATTGTGAAATAAACCTCCTTATGGATTGAAGGCACCCTTGAAGACTCCTCATTTGGCTGACATTTTGGGAGGTGGCATGTTTATAATGGCTTGAACCTTTTTAGGGTCCACTTCTATTCCTTTAGCTGAAATGATGAATCCCAATAATTTGCCAGAAGTAACACCAAATGCACACTTTTTGGGTTTAATCTTAGTTGAAATTGTTCCATGCGATCTAGAATCACTTCTAAATCAGCCAAATGTGTTCCTCTTCTCTTAGACTTAGCCAGGGTGTCATCCACATAATCTTCCATATTCTTATGCATCATGTCATGGAAGATGGTTGTCATAGCTCTTTGGTAAGTAGCTCCTACATTTTTCAATCCAAAGGGCATGACATTCCAACAATAAGTACCCTAGGCACATGTGAATGCAGTCTTTTCTTGATCATGGAGCTATCTTGATCGATTATACACAGAAAAACCATCCATCAAGAATAGATCTCATATCTAGCTGTCATGTGCACTATCATGTCTATGTTAGGAAGTGAAATCATCCTTTGAATGCTCATTAAGATCTCTAAAGTCGTGCAGATTGAATGGTTTATCATGTTTAGCAGTACAATGTTGGAAATCCAGTCAGCATAGTCTATGGCTCTAATGAATCCTGCACCAAGGAGCTTTTCTAATTCATCTTTCACTAAAAGAGCTATATGAGGGTGCATTTTTCTCAACTTCTGTTTGACTGGTTTCACACCTGGAGCTATGGATAAATGATGCATAATGAGATTAGTGTCCAACCCTGGCATGTCTGAGTATGTCCATGCAAAGTTAATTTCCTTTTTTTGGAGGAACTCAGTATAGGCTTTCTTTCTTCAGGTGATAAAGATTTAGCCAAGTGTACAATTTTTGGAACTTCCTCTGTGCCCAAATTAACAACTTCTGTAGGTTCAACCAATACTGATGATCTGTCCTGGAAATAGCTTGGGAGACTATCAAGTACCTCATCCGTAGGTGCCTCTGGGAGGTTTTCACCTTTGGATACATCTTTTATTTTTACTTTTTTTGGTTCTGACACCGCCACATAGTGGTTTTCGCCATCAGAACTCTTATTCTTTTTTTCTTTTCTTTTTATCTTGTGACTAAGGTACTTGATGTCAGGTTCTATAATACTAGTAGCCAATTCACTGGTGGAAGAGACTACAGGGTCAATGGCATTTAGATAGCAGGTGATCTCATAGTCATTGTGAAATGTCAAGAGTTGAGGCTCTTGGTACTATTGAGACCAATCAATAAGGTTGGGGTGAACAAGGGGTAGGTTGATGACTGGTTCAAGATTAAGGATATAGGTGGTGTCATCTCTGGTGACTGTAGAATTGGAATCTGTCAAGTTTCCCTCTAAAGTGTCTAAATCAGAATTTATCCTAGCAAGCGAAGAATCGTCTACTAATGCGACATGTGGGTTCCAATCTTCTAATCTAACACATGACTTGTCAATTACATCAGGTTGAGAACTATAAGCATGGACAACATCCATATCCAAGTCAATTGTTGCATCTGAGAGTGAATCCCATTCAAACTCATGAGAGTCTATTTCTGAATTATTGTTGGAGCCTCGTGATTTAGAAGCCTCAAGATTTGGAAGAGGCTCCTCTCTTCTAGCAATTTTCTCAATCATAAAATTATCTGAATTATCACCATCCATTGTAGCTGGGATGGAGACACTATCCATAGTAAATCTTGCATTCATATAGTCACTATCTATTGCAAATGAGATAGGAGGACTATCAATTATTAAATCTCTTGAATCTTCCCAAAGGAGATTTGTTGAAGGTACCCAATCATCTGTTATGTCTTGTTGATTGGTCAAATCTGGTACATATTACGTGTCATCTTTACTATCCACTTCTCGAGAATGGGGGACAGCCATTTATTGTTGTTCATAAAGCCTAGGCCAACTGGTTTCTTAGACTTATGTGCAAAAAGATCATGATTGAGTGGTTAGGCTCTAGCATCTAACCTGTGACTAAGAGGGCCATATCTTGGATAACCCATCTTCTTGACAAAAGTATATCCTCTCCCATAGGACTTAGGAGAGGGGGAGAAATTTTCATTGTGCTGGTATTTCTCCTCTTTGTATATCCAATCTCGAATAGCTACTTCCTCTTTTTCATCTTGTATTGGTATTGAGGATTCAACAAACTTGTCAAATATTGTCATTGCTGAAGATGATGGTTTCATCTCTTGTGAAGGCTTTCCATATGTCCTAGGGGAAACAGGCATCTTTGCAAAAGAGTCAAGTTGATACCCCCCCATGCCAAGGTCTACTGACTTAAATTTGTTTTGACAGTCTGCTAAAGTTGTTTCATAATCCTCTGCTACTCGGTTAAGAGGGACATGAACATTAGCTGAGATTGAGTTAATTGATAAAGTGTTATCCCCTGGTATGCAAATTTCTGTTCCATTGTAGAGAACTTAACCTGTGGTGGTAGGTAGGCGACAACTGCACGCATATCTTGAATCCATGGTCTGATGTTAAAATGTTATGCAAGGGTCGGTATCAACAATTTGAAACAAGATATCTTTTTTCAACTAGAATAATCTGTGGGAAGGACAGTAGCCCGCCCGAGCCGTTACGCCTCATCACATAGGCGCTTTATGAAGTGGTGATCTTCTTTCTAGTGTCGATCACTTGCTCACGAATAGCCCAAAGTTTTTAACAATTCAAAGTGGCAGATATTTAGCTTAACCCCATCAATCAACAAGCGACCACGGACATGAATCGCTGACTTCGATATGAAGGAAAAGGTGTGTGGATGAAGCGGGATTTGTCATCATCTTGGGAGAAGAGAGGTAGTAATGGGCTAATGTGTGATTCACCATGCTGCTTGGAATTAGTCTATATCAATGTTGTTGGGGACATTTGCTGTGTGCAAAGCATCCTCAAGGATCTGCTTATGTCTAGGGGACAACTCTAGAAGCTCTAAGATTGAGATCTGTGCTGGAGTTTTCTGTAACTGATCTACAAGATTGTAGTTTGGTTTGAGAGCAGTGGTGGAATTTATAGTGACATTCTTGGATGCCACTTGCTTGGATTTGTTGGATGGACCTGAACTAGGCCCTCTGAGAATAATAGGGGCTTGACTCCTGGTAACAGCATTAAGGGCTTGGGAAGATAACCTTGAATGAGGACCTCTCAGCACCACAACAGGTTAGTTGTCAAAAATAGGGGAGAGTCATAACCATGCGGGTCCTTACTCCTTATCATATTAACACTTGGCTCCACAACTTCAAGCATGTTTATCACATTTTCTGCCGCTGTATAGGTGTAGTTGATTGTAGCTTTTCCATTCTGTGATTTAGAGGTTTCCCCCTTGTCGTAATTAGGCAAAGGTTCCTTAAAAGCCTTATGATCAACATTGGTATTTAGGCCATCAACTTGAAGATTTCCACTTTCTATAAAATATTGGATGATATGTTTTAATCTCCAACAGTTTTCAACAGTATGGCCAGGGCCATTATGAAATTTACATAATGCCTTGTCATCCCACCAATGTGGCTTAGGATCTGGAATGTGAAATTTTGCAGGATCCTGAGGATGTGCCAAGTTGTTAGCAATGAGAGTTTTGAGAATATCCTCATATGAGTCACCCAATTTGGTAAATTGTCGCTTCTGGTTTTTGGGCCTCTCCTAATATCTTGGTTTACTTTCTTGTTGTGGAGGTGCATTAAACTTCATTGCTTGCACAGCCTTAGTCAAATTAAGAACACTTTGATCTCTTGATTGGGAAGAATCCACAACTCCATCATTGACAACTTGTTTTTTTTTGTTCCAATTGTTGTTCTTCCCTTTATCCTTATTGTTGTGTTGACCATTGTTGGTATTATTGTTATGTCTGGTCAAAATGCCTTGTTCTTTTAGAACATCCTCAATGCGGCATGCAATTTCAATCATGGTATCAAAGGAAGTGAAGACTATCTTTTTGATCTCATATCTCATTTTAGGCACCAAATTACTAACAAGTATGTCAATCTTTTCATCCTCATGGATCGTCCTAGGATACCGAGAGCATTGTCTCCTCCACCTTTGCAAGAAGGTAACAAAGGGTTCCCCCTAATTTTGTTTCAAGTTGCATAGGTCCAACATAGTAACAGATCTTGACAGATTATATGCGAAGTGTTGAATGAATCTATGAACAAGTTCTCTAAAATTCTTGACAGGAGGAGTGATATTGGTAAAACATTCCATTGCTTGTCCTTTAAGACTCCTAAAGGAACAACACCCTCATCAAATAAGAGTCATCGATGGAATTCAAAGCTCATAGTATAGGCTGGCACATGAGTGGTGTGGATCGCCACTGCCGTCATATTTATTGTATTGTGGGAATTCCACCCTCTTTGGAAAATCTTTCATACTCACACTCTTGTCGAATGGATTAGGAAAAATTGAGTCTAGTGAGAATGAGCTCTTAGGTTGCATCATTTTCTCCATCATTTGCTTCATTTGGCGGATTTCTTCTTCTTGAGAGGGATTTTGCTTTTGTATTTTGTTGTCCACATCAAAATTATAAGGGACTCTGGCACCCTTGTTGATTAGACTTTCCAAGAACTTATCTTTGTTTTGTTCCAAATACCTCTCCACATACTGTTGGAAGATAGGCTCTTGTTGTATTCGCATGAAGTCTTGAGTATCAAAATCATAATGTGAGCTACCACCTCCATGTTGGGAACCAGGATGTACATGTTGGGAGTGTGGTCTTGAATTTCTGGGAGGAGTTTTCCTCTTATAGTGAGCATACTAAGAGGACCTTCTTCCTCTAGGACTAGGAGATCTAGAAGGGGTGCTTGACTGCCTTCTACTTCTTGGTGTTCTGGAAGGGGTGGAGGGAGGAGAATTATGTCCACTGTTAGCACCCCTTGTATTGTATTGTTTGTTTAATTGGTGGGCTAACTGCCTATCTTGCTCCTCTTGAGCGAGTTTCCTTTGTACTTCCAATAAAGCTTGGCTCTCTTCCTCAAGTTGTCTAAATTTTTTCTTGCTTTGCAGCTTGTTCATCTAGAAAGGCTTTCTTTTCGCGTTCAATTCTTCTAAGCCTATCACTTGTGAACCTTGAGGTATGTTGAAGTGGTGAGCTTGGTCTAGATTGTTTGAACAAGTCATTGGTATACGTTGTATTGACATGAGCATCACGAGGTTCATTGTCTTGGTCTTCATATTGTGACCATTTTTCTTGTTGAGCTCGTCTCTTATACCTTTCATCCCATTGATGGGCATCCAAATATCTTGTATTAATGAGGGGTGAACCAGGTTGATCATCATGAGAAGAATTTCCAAATATCATGTTGTTTATGTGTTGTTCATAGATATCATCAAGATTTTGATCCATGGCTTCCCTCTCCCGCCGAGTGACAGTATAACTCATATCCATACCTGAGTGGGAAGGTGCTGAGGTGGTACTCAAGTCACTAAAATGGCTCTTTGGGTCAAAATAGGTTTCAGACTGACTCCTAGGTGACTGGTCAAATATTGGTTCCTTTTCCTTTCTCTTTTGACGAGTCTGAACTAGGGGTAGTTGGTTAAAGACTATCTGAGGTCACTTTCCTTGGCTCACTTGATATCTTGTTGTGACTGACATGAAAGGGAAAGTTCAAGTAAACAAACAATTCTAAGAAACGTCAATACCAGACTAGGATAGTAAAAGTTTTCTCTTGTTCGAGAGAGATGGTGAAATAGAACTGTTGCAAATAGGTGCAAACCAACACTGCCACAGAGGTGCTCAATTCTTAGGTGAACACCCTAGCACATATGGATCAGGAGGATGACTTACACAAAGTGTACTGAGTTTGAATTGTATGAAAATGGGTGGACAAGGAGACTACTAGCACTCTCCAAGTGTGTTAACAAAGAGTCTAAAAATTTATCTATTTGACAGGAACAATTCCTAATTTGCCAATCTCAAGCAAAATCGCTTATGAGATCAAGGATCACTAATTCAAAAGGTCAAGGACACATAAACCCTAAATACAAAACAGGTCTCTAAAACTGGGACAAGTCACCTAATCAAAGAACTCAGTATTTCAGTTTGTTGTTTGTTTGCAAAGATTAAGCAAGTATATCCACAGATTTTGATCAAGCACATAGGTTTCAATCAGACAAGTTGTGATACAAAAGGTAGTCAATAACAGATCTATCAAGGACAAAGCAACTTGATAGTATCGGGGGAGTCTTGTTTGAAGATGTTTGGACAATGTTTAAGACTCAAAAACAAACACATAGCTATCCCTACCAAAGAAAATGGTGAGAAGTCAAAACCTTTGCCCCATTGCTTATGCGCATACGTTCACCTCACACAGCCGTGTCACCCCCTAGAGGGCGCCCGTGTTTTTGGTGTTTCCAAGGACTCAACAGTGTACATTCAAAGGTTACCCTTGTAGTAGGGGCGATTAATGTAACCGCCTCAAAGCGTCCGGGTGTATGCCTATGATGGGAGTCTGTGTATGATCAACATCACGGAGATTCTTCCCCTCCTTAGCAAAGATTATGACTCGCTTCGGTGAACCCGGGTAGGCAACTAACTAAGGGTTTTTACTTGGCTGGTTAATAGCCTTGATTGCCTCGTCTGAGCTTCGGGCCACCATAGCCACACCAACACACGAAAATCACACACCCCGCAAAGCGGGGCTGGTGAAGCGCCGCTTCCGGTGCAATATGAGCTTTCCATGACCGTCGTCCAAGTCGCTGGAAAATAAGTTACCTATGGTCTTGGAGTCAACAGACTCAACAAGGCGTTCTTTATTATAGTGAGGTGGAATCACGGCGATAGAGTGTGTACTCCCGCTTGGGTCGTTCGAGGAGGTTCAACTTCAGCGAGGCCCTCTAAAGGTGACCTTGGACATGGCTCGGTCGGGTTTCTGATTTTCTGATTCTCCCAAAAGGAGAAGAGCATACTTCTCTAGCCTGTCTCTTTACCCAAACACGCTAAACAACCTTAATCACCGAGCTAGTTTCACTTCACCAAATCCACACGCTTTTGGGTTTCTGATTCTCTCAATGAGAGAAGAGCATAATCCCCTGACGAGTGAAAGTGCTAAAGATTCACTACCTTGCTCTTCTCCCTAAGAGTTCGTCATATTAGTAAGATCATAAGGAGCCTGGATTTGTCCATGGTCATCACCTCCATGTAACAAAGAGCCAAATTCCCTACTCACTATCGAAACTCTTAAGAATTTTAACGAAGCCCTAATTAGACTATGTGAATTGAAAAACAAGAAAACAAACACAATTTTTTTTTTTTAATAAAATCTTTGACAAGCGTAAGTGTTTGTTTTCAAGTCTTTGTCATGCGTCCTACAATCAAACCGTTAGTGTGTTTCAAGTTCTCATTTGTCTACTTGAGAAAATGTATAACTGAAATATGTATATACATTGAATCCTTACATGCAAAGATACTCCAATAATGGAGTCCCTTGCAAATCAATTCACAGCTCTCTGTATCGAGAGAAAGGCCGGGGTTGATATTGTGGCCCCTAAGATTGTTGAAATTTACACCCCTACAAAATCTGATCCTGGAGCGAGAGATTCAAAGAGGAGAAGCAAGAATGCCACCCCTCCATGAATCCCTGCTCTGCAATGCAACAATGAAAACTAATCTAAATGACTGTGAAATGCAATAAACAAAAACTAATTTATTGAAATGCGGAAAATTGATCTATACGCAATACCATATAAATGAATTACTTTGAAAATTAATCTACTATGAAGATTAAGCTAAAATGTAATATTAAACTATATGCTCTAAAACTAAGATGCTTATAAAATCAAACTAATGTGTAATCTCAAATGATAAAACTCAAGAAAATTTGTAGCATAAGTCTGATATAAAAATTCGTGATCTCCTTTTGAAATGAGAATGAGAGGGCTCATTTTATAGGCAAAAGTGGAATTGAAGGCAAATTCAGAAGCAATGTGGGATAAATAGAAAAATAGAAACAAATCTTGATTGGAATTCTTTTTTTAGTTTATTTCCCTTTTAACTGATTTGTTTCCCTTTTTTTTTTCATCATAGGATATTCTTGAGAGGATATTTCATTTATTTTATTTTATTTAAGACGATAATATCTCTTTTAATAAAATAAAATAAGATTATGTAATTTAGAAATGAATATTAATAAAATAAAATAAAATTATTTAATTAAAAATAGATTTAATTAAATAGCATCATTTTATTTAAGTAAATAACTTCAACACAACATTATTTTATTTATTAAAAGGGATTTATTTCTTTTGATTAAATAAAATTAATGAAGCATTCAAACCTTAGGGAAAATTGAAACATTTGAAATAGTTATGAATTGATTAAGAAATTTGATTTGAAAATGCGACAATCATTGATTCAGAAATTTGATGTTGACAAATTAAATAAATGGGGCCCAAAGTCTAGGTGACCATTTTAGGTTGCATACAAGTTGTACCAGTTGCTGTGACTCTAGAGCTATACCAGTGTTGGATCCAATTTTGATGCTTTATACTCATATCATTTGTATTATCCCATGATATTGTAATTTCCCCATTCATAATGGGAAGTAGCATTGAATTGATGTAATCCTTGAGTGATGTATCTTCAGTTATAAATGCAATGTCCATGTTCATGTTATTATCTTATGGTTATTGGTGTATGCTTATCTTTCATGTAATGTGATAAATGTTCTTTCATAATGTAATGCAGTCATGTAACCCCTAGGGACTTTGTAATAAGTTGTACATGTATAGTTTCATTTCAAGTGTTGAATGTTAATATCATGTTGTATGTTAGTTATTTAAAAAAAAATGTGCCATTATTGTTAGATGTATTAGTTTCCTTTGGGGTTGTGTGGTGTGGTGTTACATCACACACACCTTCCTTTTAAAGAACTATATATCATAGTTATATTATCTTATATATATATATCATAAGTACAATAATAACTGTATTCTATATGACACCTATACCTTAGTGATTGGAAATCACATTTCCCCTTGGCTAATACAATTATCCTTAGTGTAACCCAAATAGAAAAGAATGTCAGTGTATTGCGCACTACACCATGGGTCCCATCCTTCCCTTTGGTATTTACACCTTTAGACAAATCAGAAGTCGAGACCGTCCATCACTTACACATCCATATGCCTTAATCATAATAGTACTGCCCTTGACTACTGTCCATCTTGAGCATAACATTGCCCTTAGACACCTGTCAGTTCCAAGCATAACGATACTACTTATTTCAAGCTTTGTATCAACAAGTTTTTTTTAATCTTTTTGATATTTTTTTTTTCCATTTTGACAATCTTTCCAGTCTATGATTAATCATATTCCTAGCTTATCCTAGCTTTATAGCGATTCAACCTTTCTTCCCATATCATGGACTCAATCCAATGATAGAGGTTTTATTGTAATATAAGCATCCCACAAATCCTACAAAATTTGATTCATTCCTTTTTCCTAATTGGATGATTGTAAGTAATAAATTGAGCATTCATTCAAATAAATTCTCATGAGATTATCATGCTTTACACAAAACCTAATATCACTTGTGTGTCCCATTTTGAGATAGCCTTCTCAGGAACATTAAGCAACTGCTTTTTCACAATATGATGTTTTAGGACTACTATCCTATCAATCAAATTTTCTCAATCAAAATTGGTTACCTTGGTGAGTCTATTCACCATAATGTTATGTTAGTTCTATTGACATAGAAAGATAAAGCTATTCTTATGATCTACCACTTCCTGTCTAGAATTCCTTGGAAGTATACAAGCCCTGCCATTGATGACATTTTGTCATCATCTACCAGCATACTGGACAATCACTTGCTACATGTCTTGCAACATTATACTCTATCCCCTTCCAAATTATAGTGGTTCCTCATCTGACAAATTTTGTCGTGTCTGAACAAGACATCGATTTTACCTCATTAATACTTTCATCTCCCAAAATTTTTGGGTACATGGGTTACTTCTCTATTTCACATTAGTACATCTTGACTAAGTGAAACCCGTTTTGTGGACTTATGCCATATTTGGTTCTTGAAATATTATATATAAATATTGGTGGTGGAGCTAAACTCCTTCCCCATAGGACATCTTTTTGTTACATGGGTGGTTGTCATTGCACCAAATCATCGACATGTTAATGCCCGATACAAAATTTGCTAGATTTATACAAGATCCATAGGAGGTGGTTAACCCATGTCATGAGCCTGAGCGATGCATTGCACAAGGAAGACCAAGAGACACACCATCTTGCAACAATCCCCCCAAGTGCAAGCAAGGGGTTTGAACCTGTGACCTCGAATTTGATACCAATTGTTACATTGGTGGTTGCCATTGCACCAAAAGGTCAACCTATTAATGCCTGATACAATCGCCAAATTTATACAAGATCCATAGGAGGTGGTTAAGATATGTCATGAACCCAAGCATTATATTGCACAAGGAAGACCAAGGGACACACCATCTTGCAACACTTTTATCCTTTACACATTCCCAAGTTGTAATCCAATTTCTAGCTCATTCTATTTCTTCCAACGAGCATTTATTTTAGTTCAAGTAATAATTATTGTTTGTTCATGCTGACTCGATATTCTCTTCCAAAGATATCAACAATTATTACATTCATAATCTACCAATAATTGTATATTCCTTGCCAACTCAAGGTTAGAAATATGTAATTCTTTCCTTTCCGATTCCATAGGAAATAATTTTTCCTTTCTCGACCAAGAAATCTACCTATCCTTTTATGAGGCATCAACGATAAAACAATTGATCTTCCAATTCAACTTATGTATAGAGTTTGTGTTGTAAATATTCTTTCTCATTGGTCATAGGCCTTGACCTTTCCACTACATTTCACTAGTAGTTCCAATAACTTATCTTTTATTCTTTCCAACCTTGACAAGACTTCGGTTGATTCATGAGGAAGTAAAAAATTCTTTCAAATTGATCTTCATTGTATGGGGTACTTTATTTGAGTATATCTACTCTCCTTCTTCTCCCATAGTGTTTCCATAATATTATTTCATCTTAATAGTTGAGTTTAAAACAATCATCCTTTCACTTCAAATTAGTTGAATTGATTTATCATTCTTTGTTGTTGGCTCTTCATAATTGAATAGTTGTTGGTATTAGGACATAATAACCCGGCCATAGTAAGCTTGGACACAATAACCTTGTCATAATAACCAAGGGTCATAATAACCCAAGGACAAAATAACCCGTGATCAAAATTACCCATGGACAAAATAACCCGAAGTCATTGTTTTTCTTTCTCTATATTCTTATGGGGATATTCTATCCATGGGTTATTCTAACCACTGGTTATTTTGGCTTGGGTTATTATGACTCTGGGTTATTTTGTCCTTGGGTTATTGTGACTGGGTTATTCTATCCAGGGTTATTTTGGTCGGGTTATTATGTCCTGTAACCATAGTTGTTATCTACCTTACTTACCCTTACTAGATACAACTCGTACATACATTTTTGTTTCCAAAACTGGTTCATCATTTCCTACTAGTCTCTTAGAATCAATAGTCGGATCCTAATAATGTGAGCTAATGAATAATCAACAACTTTACAAGCTAGGAGATGCTCTAGTGTCTCATTCTAATTCTCTTCTCCATGTATACTTATGGGAATTTAACCACATTCAATTTCTCATGCCACATCCTCATATGATCACTTAAAGATCCAACATAAATCTACTTTTGTTGAAAAGTTGGTAAGTTCAATTTGTACTTCAACCAATCTATGCTCTTAACTAATCCTTTGTCAGTTTAAATCCGATTCACATTTTAGTTCCCAAATGGCAACCATCTTTCCAAGTGATTTCATCCTAATTCTTGGTAACTTTATTTTCTCATAACTTTAGACATTCTAGGGTTGTTTGTCTACTTTCCCCCTTTTTCAATTGGAATATCCAAATTGATCTTGCCTATTTCGATTGGTGGAATTGTGTCGACTTTTAATTCTTCATAGGTCTCTTCTTTTCTTGACTAAACTAGTTTCTAAAACATATCAAATTTCTCTCTTGATTCCAATTATCATTGCTATATTTTTACCTTGTATTGAATTAGGTTTTCCAAGGGTTTATCCAACCTCTTGTTACCTCGCTAGTTTTATTTTAAAATGTTGGCTTCCTACTTCGATAGAAGTTTCCAATTTTATGCTATCAACTAGTTCTCTTTTAGTAGAGCATACTCATAGTCTCATAATATCCCTACTCAATCCAATTTCCTTAACTCTTTGCAACTACTGGTTGCTATCAATAAGGGGTTTATTTCAATTCTACCTATCCCTTAGAGTCATTCAAATAATTTTGTAGGATGAAGGTACCCATCGGTAGACCTCCATATCTTCTCCTACTAAGCTTGGTTGCATCATTTTCCACAACCCAAGGTATATCATATTTGTTGGCTTAGGAGTTTCCAACTCCAGGGACAATTCTTTCCTAGTCCCAAACTTTAAACAAAATTTTCAAGAATCTCAACTTCCCTTTTTGTTTCCACTTTGTTCTTTGTTTTTGTCATCTTGGATTAAGAATTTTTTAACCTTTATCTTCCAATAAGGTTTACACATTTCTTGCGTAATGAGCTCATAGGTTATAAAGCTAAACTTGGTAGCTCTTATACCATGTGTAATAGCATCGTTGTGCTACTCCAAATAATTTCCAAATTTTTAACCCCAAATGACAATAATTCACAATGCCATCACATAGAAATAAAAATTTCTCTTAAAAACTAAGATATCATGTACATTTAAAATCAATACTATTCCAAACTTGCATTACATTACCTTAATAAATCATATTTATCATTTCATTCAACGAAATGCTACAATATTTTAAAAAAAAATGATTTCATAATCTATATATAAAATACATTTTTCCATCTTTCACAAAAACAGATTTAAGTTCCATACCTAGCTCATTTGAGCTCCATTGGCACTAGAAATACAATTGATCCAGGAAATCCCCTTTCAAATCTTGGCCCAAATGGGAGGAGTTGAACATTAATCAAGCGCTTTTCCGCCATCCACGGGCTCAAATGCGGTCCCCCACACATTTTCCACATATGGCAAAATGACCCTACCCTTCAACAAAGAGATTTGGTTTAGAAACCTCAAAATATTTAGCCATCCCTGGGCTAGTGTTGTGTCCTGCATAACTAGAACTTAACCATACACTCATGCATGTTCTACGTGTGTGTCAATCTTGGACTAGAATGAATGACTAAGGTACACAATGAACTGATAGTGTAACCAGTGGTGAATTACACCACTTTGGCCAACGTATTCATCACCCCTATTTTAGAATGGACATCTCATGTTCATGCACCATTCTAGCTTGATTTGTTAAGATCATTTATATTCTATGCATATGAAATTCCTTCATTGGGTAATCTTTAACCCTAGGAACAACCTATTTACACTAAGTTCACTATGAATCTTCTAATAGGTAGAACATGTTTTTACCAATTCAAATCTAGCTTTAGCATAATAGACTCCATTCTATGGAAGTAATTAATACTATATATAAGTTATTTCCTTCATTAGGTTATCCTAACCCCAATATTAACCTATGAACCCCCTCATGGCTCTAACTTATGAATATCTTTGTAACATATAACTTCATAATCTATAACTACATAAGCTTCATAAATACTCATAATTTAAATTACTCCAAAAAGGAATATATCACATCAATAAATGACCTTAGTTCAATGTTATGATCTCAACAATAAATGGCCTTAATCAAAGAATAATCAAATCAATAAATGACTCATTTAGAAGTATAATCCCAACAATAAAGGACTCTTTTTCAAGAGTACAATATCATCAATAAAACAAATATTCAACAAGTAGATTTGCATCCATAAAATGACTTCATTTCAAAAAGTATAAAACATCCTACTTAGTACGGTTATCCCACCTATGGCTCCAATCAAATAGTAATTCACAATTTTAGGTGATCAACTTAATCACATGGGTTAACCTTACCCTTAGTTTACCCTATTCCTTGAATATTACTAGTAATCAATGGTCAATCCAATCATGTAGGTTAATATCAACCTATGTGATTCAAAAAAGGAGTAAATACACAATCTAATCAAAATAGGTTATACTCAACCTAGGTTTTCAATCAATATTCAAGTTTAAGCAATGATCAAATGGTCATTGTAGAATATATTAACATGGCTCACATGAAGTCACATTTTATTAATGAAATCACTTCTTTCAAACCCCCAATATCATTTGTGTTGCTAGCCTTATCATCTCCAAGGTTTCCTAGCATTCAAGCTAAACAATTCAAACTAACCTTCCCAAGGATATTGATGAAATCTATGTTCCATATTTCCTTCTACATACGTATAGTATGGGATCACTACGTAAAGTTAAATAGAACTACATCATATAAAATCTGATAAATGGTATTTTTGTCTATCAGGATTGCACCCTTAGCCAAGATAAACTTAACTATCTTGTTGAAACATGGAAACACTCTCAGATTGTGGGTGATCTATGGTGAGAGTGAATATCTAGAGCGAGCTGGTTCCCCTAGCAGATCACCTAATCTAAATGAATTTATGAGGAAAGGGTTAGGAGGAAAACTTGAAAATGAAATCCTAAAAGCTAAGGATGATTCACTAGAATTTAAAATTGACTTTGGTGATTTTACTCACAAACAACTTCTCAAAACTTTAACCCTCACAATCTCACTTGAAACATACAACTCAATAGTAATTTGTATGAAGGATCGAAATGAACACAATCACACAACCTAAATTATATGAAATTTTGCACACAACTTACAATAACATGACATAAAAGGATACATTATTTTGAATCACAGTGACATCAAATTGATACTGCAAACATGAGACAAATGTGAGAAGGAAAGCTCTATTATTTATTGAAACTGAAGGAGTATGCAAGATCAAAATATGTGTACAAAAGTATTTACAAACTCTCTGCAAATGAACAAGGGAGGAAGGAACAATGATCTGAACTAAGAAAAATCAAAATTTTCTCCAAGTTATCTCTCCCAAATGTCTCCAATAGTGGGAATAAAAAAGGATGGCTGAATTGCATCTCAGAATAGCAACTTTGATCCATTTTAGAGCTCAAGAGAAAAGCCTCCAAAATAGTGCCCAAAACTGATCCAAACTAACTAAAAAATATGGAAACTTTCTTTCTCCAGTAGGTCAATCCAAAAGACTCACAAAATCAGGTCCAAATTGACTCAAAACTGAAAATAGAAGGTTCAATTTGCCCATTCTTTTCCAATTTCGCCCAAGAACTCAAACTCATAAATAGAAAGATTCTAAGGAGAATAATTGCATTTTAAAATAACAAACATTAAGTCAATTTATAAGAATATTACCTTAATGATGTTTTACACCATTGCAGTTTATAATTACAAAATATAAACTTAACTCCACTTTAATTGCTTCATCTTTTGATTTTTTACAATACACAAATCAATTATTGAGTTTCAAAAAATATTGCTAAGTACATAACATTAGACACTTGATTTTTTCAAAAATCAGAAGGCTAAGGTGCTGAAGGCAATTGAATTTCTATAAAAAATCACAAAATGTGACCAAGGAATATATGATTTTCTAATAAAATCATAAAAAAATACGAAGACATATGGAATTCATTTCCTCCAAGGTCATAAAATATTTCTAAGGGCGTAAAACCTAGGCATACAATATGTGCATAAAATATTAGAAGGGTATTAGTTCGACATTTTATTTTTAATTCAAAGTGACAAAAATGATAAACTCGAATTAGGGCACAAGGAGGAAACCCTAAACACAAAACCAATCGAACTCCCTATCTTTCAACATCATTTTGCATTCCACCTTTTGAGAAAAACATGCTCTATGTTGGTTTTGTTTTTACATTGTAACCAGGTTGGTCTTCTAATCTACCCATGGAATTGCCAATTCCAATCAAGGGCAGCTTGAAGGACCTGGACCAACTGACGAGGACTTTAAAAATCCTCCTACACTTTGGGCTCTGCAAGACCCCGGAGGGTGATCCCTTAATGCTTTTACAATCTTTGCACTATTATCATAAACAACATTAACAACAATAGATAATCTCATTTAATAGCTCAACATAATAGGATAATATTGAATAGAATTGGTTGTTCATCAGTAATATCAACTATTTGGAGCATGAGATAACTACAACAGCTAGGGATTTAAAATGATTTTGAATTTATAAAATGTTTCTAAGATGCACTAAGCTGCAAGATAAATTAGTGCCTAATTCTGGGCCATGGAGTCAAACACATAAAAATAATTCATCAGCAAATGACATTCAACCAGTGGATTTAAATTGTCAATGCCTTGCATCAACTGTTAGTGCCTTACACCAACAATTCTACTCCTATTATCAATCAAACTCTCCTTACCAAATCCAACCTACACACTTGAAATCACTGTTATCTGCTCAAAGTATTTAACTATTTCTTTGAAATAGACCCATAAAAAAATAACACAATCTCATGAAATTTGAGATGAAAAACTCAAAGATACTTTTTATTATTGAATTCATATGATTAAACTGTACAAGTATGGAGACAATTTGAAGATATTCATGAATGTGCAAAAAAATTGAAGACATTCATGATTTATTTGCACAAACTGGCTGTATTTGCTCATAAAATCAAGAATTACAGCTTACAAACTCAATATGAATTAGAATTTACAATTATCTATCTACCCCAAAACCTCAACTTAATCTCTCAACCTCAATAATGAGAAGAGAAGAGAAGAAATAGAAGAAGAGAAGATTCAAAAGAAGCCCTAAAACTGATCTGGATATTCCATCTGGAATCCTCTTCACCATTGATCAATAGAATGCAAAGCATCTCTCCTCTCTCTGTAACTGAATTTGCCTCTTCATTTGCCTTTGTTTTCTATTGTGAAGCAACATAAAATTCTGCCATGTGGAGAAATTCCAACTCATTTACCAACTAC
>VDFB02016238.1:0-27903 GCA_007258455.2 Sequoia sempervirens
CAATCTGCCTAAATATAACTCAGTCTTCTACACAACTCTCAGTCTGCTCTTTAGATGAACTCGCATAAGAAGAACTCCGAACTGTATGTGAATGAACTGAAAAGTGCGAATGGATGGATGATGAATGATGTACAAATGATGTTGTATATATACAAAATAAGAGAAGAGACGCAACTCTTCAAGACTAATAGTCGGCTGCATTATAGATAACAAACATATAATAACAAGAGGTCGGCCTCTCTAAGAAATACGAGCCTCTCCAAAGTCTTCAAGTCGGCCTCCAATGATAACTAATGTGTAGAGAATGATCGCATCCAATAAGGAGAGAGTCAGCACACTTAAGAACTCGTGCCATTTCAAAAATAGGAAACTCTATAAATTAAATAGCTCTTAAGCTGTTATTTAATTTATTCAATGAAGAACAAATGATAGGCTGGAAGTGACAACCGAAGCTGTCATAAACATCAACAATAACTACTATAATAGTCAAGGGTTAGTTATGCAAGTGTTAGCATGAGGTGAACCATGTGTGCAATAAGCCTTATTATGTTTATTTTTTTGGGAATTAGTAGGCTTTATGCCTTTTTCTAAAATGATTTACTTCCAAGTAACACTTAGGTGAAGGTGTAAAGAAAATGATTGCCTTTAATGACATTTAAATTCTCATGGGGAATGAAGCCTTTGTTGAGTAGCTTTGAGGTTAAACAATTAGAGCTTATGGGATTTTTATCTTGTCGCATAGCAGAATGATTTGGATTGCCTGTTGGATAATTTCTTTGTAGCCAAGCTTTGAACTCTATTGTCTTGGTATCCTAGCTTAGCATTTGAATCTCAAGCCTTGAAAAGATGATGGTTTGATTTATAGACACCACTTTTTGTTTTGGTGGTTATTTGTTGAGAGTAGATCCCAAATTTACTATAAAACCTAGAAAATTGTGGACCAAACTATTTATCTATACATTTAGGCTCTTAGGCTAGGTTCTAATATAAGAGTGACCATGTTTACACATGAATTTGCCAAAAGGTCTTTAATCCAGTTATCTATTTAATATTGAGTAGCCACTATTTGGTTGACCCTTGATTATATATTAATAACCATCATTGACGATTTGCATTTGTTGTGATGGTTATTAAAACTGTATCATTTTTGTGCAAGATATGTGTTGAGAAAGATAGTTGTTTCAAGTACTTTCAACAATATTTGGTATGACAATTTGGGCCCCTTTGTTAGCAAAGCATATATTATATATGTATGTCTAGGTTTGTGTCTATTAAGTTAAATAAAATGCTTATAAAATGCTTATTCAAAGGTTATGTTATGCAATATGTTACACTTGTACCTCTGACTTAAGCAAAAGGATTGCTTAGTTTATACTTGATTCATTTGTATTGGTTGATAGTTTTGCACTACATATAGTTTTGGTATACAAACATGTCTTTGGACTATCAAAAAAGTTGATTGACTGAGTTGTTAATTTACTTAGCTTATGCTTGGCTGAGTTGTTGATTATGATTGTTGATGTTGCAGGTTTTGAATGTCAATTGGTTTCAAAGACACCCAAATGGGAATGACGAGGTAATGAGCTTATTTTATCTTCATCCCACTTTCTATGGTTATAACTTATTTAAGATTCTCTACAGTAAGTTGCTTCATCTGTGGTAATTTTTGAAATATTCAAGCAACCAGGTCTTAATAAAATAACTCGCTTTTTCACAGTGTTCTATGCAAATTTCCTGGGATAGATGACATTCTCATTTCTTTTTTTGAAAATAAAACTGATTTTGTGTTGAAATAAGATATGCAAGAATGTTCAAATTAACTGGTTTGGTTTTTCCAATATCTTCTATAGCATGCAAAATATATCCTTCAACCCTTATTCTTTGCATTTCTAATACTTCTCTTCATTAGCAAGGTCCTTGTTCTTGCATTGCCTTTTTGTGCTGGTTGTGCATCTTTTTTGCCACCTTAATGACAACAATTTGGGTCTCTTTAGGTTTTAGGTGACCGATCATTAGAATTCATAGAAATCTTGAGATACAATGCAACATTCTACTTGCCACTACTAATTGGCATCCTTGCCGTCTTGAACTTAATAATTTTGTATCATTTGATGTTGAACATGATGTTGACTAGGAGGTGTGAGCAATGCAACCTTTCACGTGTTGATGTCAAGGACTTATCTACACTAGAAGAGATTCAATAGGTCAAATCTAGGTTTGTCAATGAATGGAATATGAAACCTAAAGTTTTCTTGAATCAGCAAGGTCGAATTAAAATATTTTGCTTCTGCCTAGTGGTTCATGTAAATTGTTTGGGCTACGTACTTGCTGATTTCATTTTTCAATGATAAAATCAATTTTTATGTGGAAATAAGTTATGCAATGATCCATAAAACTTAAAAAGATTAGAAAGGCTTCATGGCAAGCAGGTGCAACTTAAGGGTACACTTATGATAAGGAAGAAGAGGTTTAAAGATAGAGTTAAATACTTAGATGCCAAAGAATATTTAGGATGGTATGGGACATCTTAGAGAGGGTTTTGGCAAATGAGAAAATTGAGGAAAAGCAATGTTTTTGGTTTTTGTGCAAAATTACCAGTTTTAGATAGGTACTGTTTTGGAGTCACTAGTACAATTTTTCTCTAGAGAAAGTGTTGGTTTTGTATAGAGGAAGGAGGTGTTTGGTTTGGACCTTTATTGTGCCCCCATTGCCACCACTAGGCAAGAAACATCCTTGGGATGTCTCCTTCAAAGAGGAGGCATTTCTAGGGTGTTCCCCCTTGATGTGGATTTTGAGGGGATGTCAGGATGTCTGTAGGATGCTCAAGAACTTAGCCATTTCCCTTGATCATCATGGAAACACACAACCATCCTTGATATTTGGCACTTAATTTAAAAAAAAAGAGATATTTTTTGAAATTTGGGCCTCTAACCCATCTACACCGTAAACACTCAAAAAATTTAAAAAGGCAATAAAAATTGCATAGCCCTTATCATTAGGTTGGTTAGATCCACCAACTTCACTGTTAGTTCTTTGAAGAATGAATTTTTGGTTAGAAATACTAAAACATTATGCATTTGGTGTTGGATAAAACATAGTGATAAAATTATGAAAAATGGCATGGCTGTTGAGTTTCATAGCTCAGATAGGAACTTCCACACAGGTTTAGTGTGAATGTGGGAAGAGTTCAAGTAGTTTGAGTTATTCTATTTTGTATTTCACTTTTGAGGATTAAATTGGAAGCCATATTTAGCTAAATAAGTTTAAATAAAGTGTAGATAAACATTTAGACTTATCTTTCATCTCGTCCTTATAAGTAATATGAATGCATTTTGTAAGTAAAGCTGGTTTTTGGAAGATTAGATTTATAGTTAAATTAGTACAAAGATAGGAGCAAGTTAGAAAGATTAAAACATATTGAATATAGTGAATTTTAGTGCAGGTTGAGGAGGTCGCCTTGTAAATTTTTGAAAGGAATGAAAGACTGATTTGAAGGTGTAATTATCTGTGTATGCATCTGCAATTTGAAGATTTCGTTATTGTGTGGTTTGTGCAATGTTATTTAGCATTAGGACATAACCATCGGGATTTAGTTACCAGACTACTACCAACCTTATGCATTTTTCCTGGTCTGCCATATTGATTGAATGTCTTTTCCATTAGTGTTATTGTGGTCATCATTTAAATTTCGGCTGTATACAGAATGTAAACATGGTCTAAAAGTAAAGATTAGAAGAATATACATATGTTTATTTAGAAACAACCAAAATGCAATGAAATACTAAGGTTGATATTGAAATATCATTAGAAAAACTAGGTGAAAATAATGTTGTAGATGATATGAAAAAAGTATCAAATTATTCTCATAAAAACAGTTGTAAGAAGCTGTCCCAATATAATAATATACCTGAATGAGATCCAAAAACTTCAATAGATGAAGCACACTTGATGACAGAAAACAACTTTTTTTTAGATGCTGGCACGTATTCTAAATGACAAAAGAAAATTAGAGGCTGCATTTTAATGCAGACTTGATCTTTGTAGCAACCTGAAGATGGAAGGCATGTTTTTTGAGAATTTAAATATAGCAAGGAATGCTAAAAGAATGTTGAAGGGCTAAGACAAATCAGATCTTGGTGATCAAAATTTGACTGGAATGGATTTTCAATCATGATGCAGTCACAGATGGAGGGTCTAATGAAAGACTGTTCAACCATATAGCTCTACCCCCAGATCTAAGTAATAAACATCCAGACCTAATCAAACAGTGGAACAAAAGCAAATACACAGCAACATGAATAGAGAAATGATGTATTCATCCACAATAATAACACCAAGCCCTTAGCCATTACAATCTGGCCTTGAAGCCTCACAACAGTTATATACCAATAGGTTTTACAACCTAACACAATGAACTTCACTAGGAAGTCCTTACCGGACTGCAGTTACAGACCATTTTGCAACATGAGTGAGACCACAATTTTCAGTCCTTATGCTTACACCACAAGCAATGCACTGTCAGATTCCCACTGGTGCCTTTGGACTTCTAATCTCATTACCTGAACTTCTACTTGAAATGGGCTTGTTGCCTTAGAACATCAATTCTGCTCTCAACTCCCTGTCCAAGCTTTTATCATTTCACCTCAAACCTCGCTCCTCAAATGATCCTCAAACCTCTAGTTTATATAGGCAATTCTGAAATAATCTTTGAGCGAAAGAGCTCAAAGTAAATTAAGTTGGCCTTATGAAACAATTATCTTATACAACCATTCTTTCATTAAATTCCAAAGCATTATATTGCTTTGTACCAAGAAGTAGGTCTTAATTAGGGATCACAGTGGCTCCAAATCACCAAACACATATATTTCTACCTTGTAAATGATTCTAGTTGGCCCGGTTCTTCATTGCAAGCCATGAGATGTATTCCTCTTATCCTCCAAGTAAAGGAAAACAACCCCAATTCAAAGAATTCAACCTTGTACCATCTCAGAAATACAAACATAAAACTCACTGGTGTCACTGCACAATATCCCGGGGATGAATACTTGCTTGGTTGTTGCTGTGTAGTTTCCTGACAATGAAATGCATTATTGCGGCTCCGGTTTGAGTACTATATTTGCACCATCTCCAATCATAAAATATGAACTCATAAAGCTCAAAAGTGTCACTGTATGGCATCCTTACGAGGAATACTTCTTCAGTGCTACTGCGTAGCTTCTGATGATGAAATACTCCATGTGCATTATTGCACATTGCACAAACACCGGTCTGTCATTTAGGCTTTTTCTCTTCATGCAGCAACCAATTCTAAACCAAACATCATGCACCGGGGTTACATACATTCTCAGGCTTGATGAAGATTACTGTTAAAACCACAAAGCCAAACCCTAACTTAAACTCCAAAATCTGTCCAAAGAACAGAAAACACAAAGAAAATGAAATTGATATTTTTTGGGTGATGCAAGATTGCCTGACCCTTGAGATTGGCTGGAAGAAATCAGAGAGTTATATTTCACAACAGAAAATTAGTACAAAAAAAAGTATTTTCTTCTGTAGAGATTTTATTATTTGTTGAGCAATAAATTTTTTATAATCTTTGAAATATTTTCCCATTGTAAAGTGTGTGTAGAACAATTGCATATGAATTCATAGCTTTGGAATGCTTTGAAGAGCACAAAAGATTTACTGAGGGGGGAGAGAGGGGGGGGGGGTGAATCAGTAAATCGATACAAATTTTTCACCTTTTTAACTTTCTACACAAACTTAAACTTTCATCAATATCAACTTAATGATATGAACCAATTTACATAAGTTGATACAACTTTATTGAAATAATAATAATTTTTTTTTTTACAAATAGAAGTAGGCACCAACCTACTTGATTTACAAGTGAGATGATTTAGTAGGCTACAACATACAAGGGACACTCAAACCTCTTTAACTGTTTAGTAGGCACCAACCTACAAGGAGCACCAACCCCTAATGCAAGGCACCAACCTTGACTTGATGCTTGCAAGATGATGCCTTCAATCTGACCTGCACTATCCCAATCCTCCAATCTGCCTTCGCGATGAATGATCTCACACTTAGCCCACACAAGAAGATGGGACTTCAGATTTGGACAATTCACTTACACACCCACACCTGCAACAATGATTTGGATATCAAATATGTATGTTTCTCAAGAGCTGCATCTTCCTTATAAAAGAACACATCTATTTGTGCACCTTTTGGAAATCTGCCTTTTCACAAGATTTGTTTATCACTGTTTTAATCAGACCTCTTTATTTTATTTCCCTTGATAACATTTTCATTGTTAATTAAGACTGAATGAATATGTCTTAAGCAACAGATCGAATTAATATGTCTTATAAAAAATGATTCTTGATAAAGACGTGATTCTTCAGGTTACATCGAATCCTCTTTTCTTTATTTTAATCATTCCTCTTGAGAAAAAGATGTCCTTTCACTTACCAAATCATCAGAGATTAATTCGTGCCTTTTCAACTTTGACTAAATCGTGCCTTTTAAAATTGAACCTTCATGAAGAGACGGGCATCAATAAACATCTTGAGGATTATTTTTAAGAGTCGTTTATCTTCTTAATGAAGTAGAATTGAATACGTCACACAACCGGGCATTTGTAAAAAGATTGATATTTAACTCTGATCGAATATCTTAAATGCTTAACAATTCTGATAAACCCGCAACTCTTCACAAATCAACTTGTGCTTTTCATATGTTAAGAATAGTTAGTTATATTTTATAATCGCTGGATTTTATCAATGATTCCTATGTCATTGAATGCACACCAAATGTGTATCTTTGAATCCATGTAGGCTTTCACCAAGAGTTGGCGTATACATATAGTCGCTTCACCCAGACAAAATAACCTCGTCGCCACAGCAAGTCTCCACGAGCACTAATATGATGAAGTCTTCTGTAATACAATGGTGGGAAATGCAGAGGGCGGTTTATAATTGAAAGGCCCGATAACTATAATATTTGCCTTCGACGCACTTTAATATTTGCCTTCAATCTTCTATCAAATATATCAACAGATCGATTATAATATGTTTCTAGATATAAGACAAATTACTTTATCGATGCACTTTAAAAGTTGATCCTTCTAGCGCTGAGTCACCGTTGAGTACATTATTTGCGGTGATTAAGAAATAACATCGCTTCTCCCAAAACTTCAATTAAACACATATAATAAGCTTAAATGGAAATCCCAAATGGAGTCCCGACTCAACCCAAATGGCTGCACATTCTTTGCTTTGACCTCTGACTTTGAATACGGTGTTTTTGTATTCTTTGCCACATATGCAATTTCTCTCAGCCTTGATGAATCTTCTCATGATCTTGGAAGTAAGCTTATTCTTTCCTTCAAATATGTTGAGTTTGTTCTTATTCATAACTCTGTCTTCAAATGATGATTTATGCAAATATCTTTTCTTTGTGTGTTGCGCTGGTTATGTCTTCTAATTTTGAACTTTACTTCAAACAATATAATTTCCCACTACTTGACTCTGTCTATAATAGTGCCTTTATTCCTTTGACATTAATGACGTAACTTTAACAATGCCTTTGACATCAATGACAACAATTCCAACATGCTTGCTATGCTACTTTTCCTACATATGAATCTTGCTGAACGATCCTTGAGTATGCCACCAAAACAGTTGCTGATATGCCTTTTGACTTATCAAAGTTGCTCAATTTTTGTGTTTATAGAGTTGAACATTTTGAAATGAGGTGCTAAACATCCATTTAGCAGAGATCTAAGTATGTTGCAATAGTAGAGCACTTTGATTGTAAGTAGCACAATTACGGCCTGCTCACATGGGTTCTATAATGGTGGTTCTTTTTGAGGCATGAAATGCCCTTTGTACATGCAATGTTTCTATTTGAGGTACAGACCTCTGAAGTGTTCATTTTGCTATATTTTCATCACTATCATGACCCTTATGTGTTGTTTCACAAAAGATTGATCCAGCGTTCGTTACTTTTTGCTTAACATTAACCAGTTCCAATAAAGTTACTGCATTATGACAGTTTAATGACAAAAGAGTTTAGATAGTTGCCCAAATGTAATGTAATATGTTCTTTTCATTTGACTGTAAGCAGTATCGAGGATATTGAGAAGTCATCTCAAGAATGTCATGATATGGAGTCAAGATCATAATAGTCTGAGTGTGATAATCAAAATGAAAAATCCAAATAAAAAAGTGTATAGTTTTCTGCTTTATCTTGTTAAATATTTTCTTTTCCTCGTGTAGCCAAAGGCTGCTTTACAGCTGTTTACATTCCCTTAAAACAATATCTATTAGACAATTCAGTTTTGATGCAGGCTTTTCTAAAATTACACCTGATTCCATGCTACCTAAGTATTCTCTTTTTTCTGTGTAGGTTAGTTTGACACTGAATATTTCAGCAGATTTGCAGTCATTGTTTACATGGAACACAAAGCAGGTGAATTTCTCATGTATATTCAATCTTATATATTGCTATCTTTTAGGTCAGGTTTTGTATATATCTCACTATTTGATGGTTATCTCGCTTTTGCAATTTATTTTTCCCATTCTCATTTTCCTCTTTTCTGGTGGCACATTGAGTGAAAAGGTAAGGCAATCATAATGTATGGAGATGCATATTATATAGCCTACATATATGCTAATATATGGGAATTTAGATCTGGTCTGCTTTTAGGCACAAACCTGTGTTTCTGTTGTAATTAATCTCACAATGCACATCGCCAAAATTGCTATATTTTAAAATATATATTCAATAGATTGCTTATCCATATTTTTCTGGAAAATAATGGAATTGATGAAATCTCTGGATTTACAGCTTTGGCTAATTATCCAAATTTATTTTCCATTTTTCCACTGATTGAGTATCAGCAAAGCCATTCTTAAGTTCTTAACAACTGCTTTCTCAAGCACCTGAAGCTTATCGAGCAAAGGCATAGTGTGGTTGACTTTGTATGCATCCAATTATATGAAATCAACTTTTTGGGAATATAATGATAAAGATATCATCATGCATTGGTCCACCTTGTACCATTAAGAGAACGGTAGCAGCTCACCATTTTCTTCAGGCACCATGTTATGACATCATGTGCAGATTATAAATAGCTTTGGTGTCTCATTGTCCTCCTTACCAAAAAGGTAAGAATTGTTGCAGGGATAATGAGAAATGGCATGGTATCTAGCCTGACTCCATAGTAGGAGTTTTCCTATTAGTCATGCAGATCTTCATCCTTTTGGTACACATGCATATATTAAGAAGTATACAGTTAGGTACACATGTATTCGTGAAAGAACATACAAGTATGCTTGTTAACAACACAAATGGGTAATGCAAGTCATTGCTGGGAGACTCTATATGATAAATATACAAAGCAACATGCCTACAATGTATATAACATGTGATTACTGGGAGACTCTATGGGTAATGCAAGTCATTGCTGGGAGACTATACATGATAAATATACAATGTATACAAAGCAACTCTATATGGTAAATACTAAGTGATTGACGTGACCATTTATTGCCTACAATGTATATAACAGGGTCAGCTATGGCTTGTTGGTATGCTTGCTGATAACTATAGACTATAGTCTATCATATACTTTCTACATTCCACCAGAAATGATGTCATGAAATCAAATATCATCAAGAACAACTTCAATAGTATCTCTAGTGTTTGTTTTTGATATTGCCTTGTGAATTGGAAAAAATCTAATAATTAATGCAAACTTTGTATTGCAGATTTTGTTAGAGAAAATGTTGTGGCTTTGTATGCAGTCCTTCGTGTTTAACTCATAATCCTGTGTTGTTTTGTTCATTTCAATTTAATTGACTTTTGCTTTTGCTTTCTGTATTCGCATTTGATAGAAAGTTGCAAACTTTCATTAGTATTGTAAGATCTTTTTCTGTAGTAGATAGTCATAAAATATAAAATTTTCCATCTAGTTTCAAAGTGTGTATCAATGAATCCAAAAAGACACACCTTTAGTTTTGTTGAGCAGGAGCATAAATCACCTAGAAAACACTATACAAATTGTAAGTAGAAAGTATGTATTATTCAAATTAGGTTTGTTTTTTATTACAGGGAGCTTCCCCTTGTAATCTGAAGAGTGGTTCCAGTGTACACACTGTTCTGTTTTGTGTTGCACTAAAAGACACAATTAAATCGCTAACAAAAATAAAATTGAAATTAGATGTTGTGGGGATTTCCCTCACCATCCTTGTGTATAGGAAATGGTTGAAGGTATAGGGATGCAGGGTGGAGAGGGTGTCATGTTTGTGTTTAACGTTTAAGCATTGCTTCAAACAATTTCATGAAGAGTTAACAACTGTTGAAGGGTTTATAAATGTCATGATGGTTGGCAATGACCTTTCTTGGATTCTTTGTTAACTTGTAGCAAGTATTTAAATCTTTGATCACACAGAATGCACAAATAACTTCTTTTAATTTAATAATCTTGGGGGATCATTTATATATTTGTATCATTGAAATTGAAAAATTCAAAATTTCCCTTATTTTTTCAGTTTCATTAAAAGTTATAGCAACCAATGTTTGTTTTTTAAGTCATCATTTTAGTATTTTGGATTTGTGTAGTGTCACTTATGATTTGAAAAGATTGGTATCTTGTTAGATTTTGCCTCCTTGTTAAATAATTATAATAAATGTGTTATAGTAAGAGAAATTTGATTGCTTTTTAGTTTTTACATTATATTTTTCCTTATTGTAGGTCTTTGTCTTCGTGGCAGCTGAATATGAGACAGCAAAGAATTCATTGAATCAGGTATATTACAGAAGTTATGGTTGAGTAGAATATGCACTTCAAGAGTATATGTGACAAGATTGGTGACTGATAGGAATGTGATGAATTGCTAATCTACAAATTTGTGTGCTATGGACAGTAATCATAGGGTAACAAGCCTTATGGAGCTTAGGGGTTAATATTATATTAAAGTTGTGATTGTTTAGTCTAAAAATTGCATGGATTGGACGTGCAATGTATGCCTACGAGAGTCATTGACATCATTTGCTATGATGCTTGTAGCTGTGTTTCCTGTGCAAGTTAAATCCTTTCCCTATTTATTTGTTTGAAGATTGCTGGAAGAGTCCCTATGTGAGTGCATTTACAATTAGCTTTATTATAACAACATTGAGAAGGGTTATACTTAACAGCCATGTGACTAATGGTAATTGAGATGATGAGCAAATTGCATATACATATTACACCATTTTTATACAAATGAATATTATCGAATAAATATGTAATATTATACTGCTCATTGGGATAGATTACAATAACTTTTATAAAGCCTTTTCAATTTTCAACTTCTTATGCAACTACTTGAACCAAATAACTCCCTATGGGAAACCATTTTTGCACAATTAACCACTAACAAGGTTATTTATGTACTAACATTTATGTATGAACTATCCTCAACTATCCTAACCATAGTTGAAAAATTTGGACTCACAATTACTTGATAGGTCTTATCCATGGCCTCACAAACGTATCCTATTAGGTTTTGCTTCCCATCCACCAAGAACAGAACCCTTACTAAAGGGTTTGACAACTACAACTGTAAAATATCAACTTTATAAATTTAGTATTCAAGTAAATATTTTTAAAAACTGAAAGCAAATGATTCAATTTGAAATTTAAGTTAAAGTTTGAAGTTATCTTGACAATCTCTACAATTTTGTTCGCAAAGACATCAAGTAAAGTTGTCTTTGCCGTCCTCTCTCTTTATTGGCCTTCTTTGCATATGTTGGGTCTAGCTATTCTTGACTTGCAAACATTTACTTCAATGATGACAACAAACTACAAATACTTTGCAATGTTAGGAAGTTAGTTGTAAACCTTGTGACACTTGATCATATAAGCTCAAATTTGAAAACTCGTGGGTGATTTTAAATATATTTTGTGATGTTCCTGGCATCATCTATAATCAATTTCACCCAATCAATTTTTCCTATGTTCTCCAAAAGAAGGTCAAGACAATGGGCTATGCTAGGGGTCTGAAAGAGTTATAGATGCCTCTCTTGAAATAATCTCCTAATTGCCATATATGTCGATGCATTGTCAATGAAAACTTGTACCACATTCCCTATGTCCACCTCTAAGACAACTCTTCCAGGCTCCAGCATTAGGCTCAAAGTTTTTGCACTTATTACATTGTTAGAGGCATCAATTGAATTAAAAAATGCTGTCTCACCATTTTGAGTGGCCAAAAAACTGACGAGGGTGCAATTTATTTCATCTGTTCGCCTATTTGAAAAAATGATGCATCCAAGCTTTCACCACTGCTTATTTTGTTCTTTCAAAATTAAATTTGCATTTGCAATAACATCTTGGAGCAACTTCCCAGTTAAATATTTTGGAAAGCACACCTTTTATTCTTTCTTTGCAATTGTCAATGCTATCACCAAATTCTCCTAGTATGGGTTTTCATCATGTTGAAGGGAAGGTTGTAAAATTAGAAATTCACACATGCCTTATCTGCTTCTTGGTGCATGTCCATATTCCGCCTTATACCTTGCAATGAAGGTTGTGCTCTAGGTATGTTTCTAGGTACAGATTAGCTTTGTGATTAGGCTTTGCTTGAAGTGGATGTACCTTGTATGTGTGGACCACAATTAGAGCCCACAATGTCCACTATAGCCATCTCTGCTTCCATTGGCATGTTAGGATTAATTGTTGTTGCTATGGCTGATTGTGTCCTCACCTTCTTTAGTTTCTACTCGTCCAACAATGCAAGGCTTGTCTACATCTCTTGTTTTGCTTGATGTCTTCATTAAGTTTCTTTGAGCAGAAGGGGTAAATCATACTCCCCAAAAATTGGCCCCCTTTTGGCATATTTCCAAGTGGAGTCACAACTTCGAGTGGGGTGGCTTCCATTTATTGATGCTGAACATGAAAATAAAATAAAATTCATATAAAATGCATTTCAAACTTAGTAAGTAATTGAATAGCAATAGCATTGTTTAACTTAATTAAAACACTTTTTTGGATCTTAAAGCCTAAACTGTATGTTTAGGAAAAAAACCAACAATTTCATTCATAAAAAACTAGTGTAAATCAGCAATAAAAATTATGTAAATCAAATTCATTGCATGTAAAATTGTAAATCATGTTTATAAACTTAATATTGACATGCTAGAAAAAAATTATATCCTTGGAAAAAAAGAAATAATTTGGAAACATGAAATTCCTCAAATCTGCTCTTCAAGTTTGCTACAAACTCACCGAAGAATGATTTTCAGATGTGTGAGGAAGATGTCTGGGCATGGGGTGTTAAAAATAAGCAAATGTAGTGTTTTGTTTAGCATAACTTCTGAATATAGATTGTGATTCAGTGTATAGTTCATGTTCGGCAAGTTTCTGCATTGAAATCGGCAACTACTTATGGGTACTTGCAGGAGTTAAGTGCCAAAACTTGCCAAAAATCTTCTTATCAAAACATGGGAAAAAATTGGTGTGCAATTTTTTTGAGAGTTTTCCAACTATGGCTGTAGATACTAGGTGAGCAATTAGGATGTGACATGGAGTGTTGTAATGGTTGGTGATCTCTTAACTTTGAATGATTATGGTGACATAAACGCACAGCGAGGAATGGGGTAATCAAGTTTGGCACGCTCCTAAGATTCGGCTAGCCACTTCCACATGACAGTTGAGAACTGTCAAATAAAGTCCATGAATCTGGCATGTGTTAATGATTGGCAATAATGAGGAGTGAAGATTTTGCAGGCACATGCTCAATAGATGGATCATCCAAGCAAAATAGATGATGGACACTTGTTTTGGAAGATTTTGTGTAGGGAAGGTTGAAAGGAGGGCATCTTGAAGTAAGAGAATGTGAATGGTTCAGAAAGGTGCCTTGAGAATGAGCCTGTTTGGAAATATCTGCTTTTATGTTTTTCTGTGTGTTTGAAGATGCACATGGTGGTGGGCCCCATGCAAAAATATCAAAGCTGCTCAAATGGATGGATCTGCATTGTTAGATCTGGAAAATCAACAGTCTGCAGTTGTTTTGACTGACAAGGGCCCTTGCTCTTTTAAAACCTTTGCTTTGTCTTGAGGATCCACTCCAAAGAAAACCTGCTTATATAGCAAACCTGTTTGATGGCAGAAAGGGAATTGTAGATTCACTTGAACTGAAGATGTACAAGGACCTTGCAGCAGGAAAAATTTACCAAGGCAGAGTCAACCTTATTTGAAGGTGGTGCATTGAGAATGCACTACACTATCATCAAATAGAAAGATTATGTGCACAATGAGAAGTAAAAAAAATCAGATTGGAGAAGCATTAGGTAAGTCTTTTTAGTCCTTATCTAGCTGAAAGCACTAAGCTTTCAAGTTTAAAGAATAAGCCAAATGAGTCCTTATGTAGCTAAGTATGGTGAGTTATCTTAACAGGGATGAACAGCCACTCCATGAAGTTGAAATTACAAGTACAGTTACATAGGGTTTCAATAGCCTGGTAACTTTTATTTCATACCTTGATTTTACACAACAATTATCTGAAATTTTGAATCACAATATACTTTCAGCCTTCTGGGATATGGTTTATGGCTTACAGGTGATTCTCACAAGTCTAGAATAACCACAAAATGTCAAGGAACTCATTAAGGTTACTCTGTTTTACAATAGTTCCAGACAATATTTTTCTATACCTAATGTATTTTCTATTATAAATTTATAGAGACTGCAATTTAAGAAAAGTCTTTTAAGGGCTATTTTTTATATTGAAAATGACAGGTGGTTGGGGAAATTTTAATGTCCCTGGGGATGCCAGGGTGTCTCCAACCCAGCCCTAAATGTTGTGCGTTCCCTGGATGTATGCTTGGTTTTAACCCTATATTTGTTTCTTTGTTTGCTTGTAGGTCCTTATCCTATATAAATGAATAGCTGTCATTATTGTTGGGTTGTGGCCTCATATACATTCTTATTATTGCATTGTGGCTCCATGATATGTCTCAAGATTGGGCCAGGGAATGTTGGATTGCAGGTCCATGACATGCATCAAGATTGGCCCCAAATTAATAAGCTCCACTCCAGAAAAGGAAAATCATTTCTTCATGTTTGGGTGTGCAAAAATTACTCAACCATGAGCTCCCATAGTGTACCTACTAGAATTGCATTGTGTACTAATCTTTGCATTTGTTGTTTGAAACTTGGAATGCATCTTTTAGGATAGAGAAACCAAATTGTGATACACTGATATGTACCCACATGTTAAGTATTCAGAGGTCTTCATCACAAATAGGTTGAGTCAGGTTATTAAAATGGGCTGAAATGCTGCAATAAGCTTTTGAACTCTGTGATCCTCTACATTTGAGCAATCAATGAAGTATAAATTATACACCCCCAGGTGAATTTTTATCAAGTGATGTTTCTTATGAATCCATTAGAAATTACTTTCTGGGGCTGGCAGTTATGTGCATAATTAAATTCTATTTATGATCTGGAAGCTACTTTTTGCAGCCGGCTCTTTGTTTTTATTATTCAATACTTTTTGTTTGGCAATTACAATTGACTTAATTTCTTTGTATTTGCAAGTGAACTTTTTTGAAGCTAAAGAAGCCATCTAGAGTACAAACATTTCTAAAGCATGTTTACCTGGACTTTGTGAATCCCATTAAAACAGGTATCTCTATGGGATGGTATCATACCTTCAAAGGAGAATGCTAAGTTCTGGATTCATACAACAAATAAATATGCCTTTGTGGATCAGGTTTGCTTCTGAGTAGCTTTCTTTTATGGTTGCCCTTGTTAAGTATCTATGTACCATATAGCATTTGCAAAAATGAACAATCAAAGAAAGGCATGGTTCATATTCATATAATCTTTTCTTAATGAGAAGCGCTAAAAGCAGGTTGGGTCTTATGTAATACTAATATCTTGTTCCACCAATAGATATTATCCGGTTTTGACTTCATAGGCAGGGTATACTCTCCAATTATTTGTCTGAATTTGAATTCTTGACATTGTCTATCCACAGTGTCTGTAATGAGAATATGTTTTGGACAGAAGAATTCGCTGAATACTAGTCTCTGTGTGTGCAATTTATTAAACCATTTTGATCTTCAGCTGCGCAATTGATTGAACCATTTTGCTCGTCAGCTGCTTTCTTTAATTTTTTTGAATCTTGTAAATAATTGTGTTCTGTCGCTGTTGTCTACAGGGGAGCAATCTACGTGGCAAAGAGTTCAATTTGACAATGCACTGGCATGTTATGCCAAAGACAGGTTATATGTTTGCTGACAAAAAAGTGATATCAGGGTTCCGCCTGCCAGAGGAATACAGATAGCATTATAGCTCACTGATAAATTTTGAGGAAATGTCTCCCTACTTCAGCTTGTGTAACTCTAGTCTTTGTGCATCTTCTTTGAACCCTAGTAAATGATAGACACAAGATTATGTCAGAGTACATTATGACTTTTAACTTGCTGGAAGGGTTGCTAAGTTTGTGGGTGGGTACATTTCATCTGTCGAGGCAAACCAATCGGATGCATAGGTATTCAATTTTGCCAAAGATGCATTTGCTCTATTGAGGTCAGGGTCATAATATTTATATATTTATTCTAAATAACTGTTTGATTAGATTTTATTGTCATCCTTATTGAAATTTTGTGGTTTATACAAAGGTTTGATATGATGAGATGTTTTTGGTTAGTTAATTCGTTATACCTGCTTCTAATTATTAACATTATCAAAGCAAGATTCTGTAAAGCTCTACCTTACACAGATTGCTATTCAGTGGTATGTTATGGACACTGTATCCTTCTGTGTGGTGTACATATATTGACACTACAGGGTTCCTTTGCAAGTTTTTGAAGTCTTGAAGTAGTGTCTTATATGAAAGAAGCATGATTGTACTAATCGACTGTGTCCTAGACAACAAAAACAGATTGTAAAGCTGGGTGCTCAAAATTTCTGTCAATGCCTGGCACATTAACAATTCCGGTCTGCAATGATCACATCCTCAAGGTAGATGAGACATACCTGTGATATGGATGCCGGACAAAACAGCACCACAGATATTGAGGTAGAAAATAAAAAGTTAACACGACTTTGGAAGGAAATTTTATTGATCATTGTTTCTTTTCATATTCAGAAAATTGCATTGTGAAGAAGATGACTTGCACAAGGATGCAAAATACTACTCTGCCGCAACTAGTAAAGAAAACTTTCTTGATTTAACCCCAAATTAATGGGGGTGAAAGAGAATACAACCATAATCTTTAATCACCATGGGTACAGCACCAAAGGCAGATAATTGCAATTTCTATAGACAATTTTGCAGCAAAAAAACAATTGGCATAGTCGGAAATCCATATAGTTGATGTTTGCAATAATCTTATTATCAGATGGGGTTGGACTGTTGCTGAGTGTAGCATTACTTTTAATGAGATATTTAGATGAGAAGAGAGTTGATATGCTTTTTATTCTTTTTGCATTTTCATGGAACTTTTAATGATGTTTCTCTGGTTAATTGATTTCTATGTACAAAGGAACTGCCTTCTTTCTAGTGACGAGTTACATGCTCATAATTTGTGACAAATTTCAGATTATAGCATGAAATCTCTACCCAAGAACAAATGCCTTGGAGCTATTTACAACCAACTGTTTTTTTTAAAGAAGTGAAATAAATCATATATTCGAAAGAAACATTGCAAGATGTAATGGGCAAGTGTAATTAATAATTGCAATGAAGTTGCATTTATAGAGATTCAAAGAGAAGAGGGTGACAGCTCAACCTTAAAAATCTTTAATTTCTAATGAATAAGGCAACACCCCCACTTTCCAAACAAGGGAATTGCAGACCTAAAGGAAGAGGGTGTCATCTTGCACTCTAAAAAGGACAATAATAACTCTTACTTCAATTAAACATATTGTTTCAGAAATTTTATCGTATGGTGTAATAAATGCATAACTTCACTAATAGTACCACTTAAGTGCTACTGGGGTTAAAACGGGTAACACTAGTTATATATGTGCACAAGAATACCCCTTAGAGAGAGCCTCCCCAAAAGAAGAGACTAAAAGAAAGTGAGAAAGCACTAAGTAGCTCCCTATCATGTCCCCAAATTCGTGCCATTTAGACAACAAAGAAACATATCTAAACTTATTAAGCACTTAATTATAATTATTAAAATAATATTTATCATATAAAATAATATTATATAAATACAAAATATAAAATAATATTATATAAAATCTAAAATGAATATTAAATAAATATAAATATTGACAAGTCAAACAATAAAACAAATATTGAAAAAAAATATATAAATATAATAAAACAAAGATAAACCAGGACATTATTATACGATTATAAATTATCAATATAAAATTACAAATATAAACATTATAATATTTCAATTAATAATAATGGGGCAGCATAAGAGACTGACGCACTTCTAGAAGAGACATGCCCTTTGGTTGGATGATAAGAGGCAGTCTCCAGGCATCGAAGGAGAATAATTTTTATCTGAAGCCAATAGTATAAGGAGACTGTCGATTTATCAATCTCAAAAGGTAAAACCTCAGAAATCATATCCTTGAAGGCAAGGCGCGACACATGTAGTGACCTGTCAAAGTACGCAAGACAAAAATCAGAATAAATAACCATTGTCTGAGCAAATAGTCACAGGAGAATATGCGTTAATAATAAGTGTCAAAGATCGGAGTCACATCCATCTCTGGTGAAGTCGTGATTTATTTCAAAACATCCGGATGCGGTAGGGAGTAGACAAAGAGCAAGACATCTGAATTGAAATGATAGAGGAAGCGACTTGGATGAAGTCGTGAATCATCAAGTCTTCCAGACGCAACAGACATTCGATTTCCAAGAGCTCAATTGATGCCATCGATCTAGGTTTCACATTCATTCGGTTAAGTGCTTGTATTTACAATTGCAGTCATTATAATATTCTCAGTTAACTGTGTTGTTGTTACCTCAACATTAGAATCTGCATGCCATCATTGCTTGTTGAGTCACTGTTAGAAGGACAGCCGTTTGTTCTCGCACTGCATTGTTGTCTCTTGCATTTACCTGTAGCTGCATTTTGTATACAAGTCTGAGACAATTTATATTGTAAATCACTCTTAGTCACTAGTTAGAATATATTCGGAATTTGGGAAGGTTGCACATCAACTGTTTGTTATAATGTCTCCTTGTAGCGGCTTGATTGCATGAATAATCTGTCATAATATACACTTGGGAAGTCAAGAAATAAATTACATTGAACTCGCATACATTTCAGTTGATAGTAGAATTCCAAGTAGAGTTCTCTTTATCATTGCTAATTGCATCAAAATACAATATGAAGCCATTATCAGCAGTAGAAGAGCTCATCAGCAAACTAATCGACAAAATGCTCGAAGTTGAAAGGGGAAAATTTGAGTAGAATCAGCAAGGGAGATTTCAGTGGTATCAGAGCATCAGTTCTGCCAACCTGAAGGGTAGAAGTGAATGCAAACCTACCATAGAAAAGGAGCTATGGCTGATAAATTGGCCCAAGAACTTAAAGCATTCATGGAGCAAACAAATGAAAAGTTTGAAAGAACTAATCAGCTGATCTTCCAGGCCCTCCAAAGTATGAACAACAACAATTCCAATGGAAGAACCAATCCAAGAAAGGAATTGCACTCGAACCATTCCGAAAATGAACACTCAACTCAAAGTTCCACATTAAGACCAATCATGCCTCCATTCATTCAAAAGGTTATCGAAGAAGAAGAAGAACCAAACACCAATAGTGCAGAAGACATTGCGCTTATGTATGCTGAGTTAGACCCTGCAGTTCAGGAACTCGTACCTTTCAAAGAATATTATGAAGTCAAGACCCAAGCCAACCCAAGCAGAAGGAAGAATCGGGCTAGCAAAGACCTTAGATCCCGAGTTAATAAGATGACATTACCTTCTTTTGACGGCTCCGGGAAGACCACTGCACAATCATGGGTTCAAAAGCTTGATACTTATCTCTCCCTTAGCCCCATGATTGAAGAGGACGCCATCAAATTTGCTATCCTACACCTATCAGGGATAGCCCATGATTGGTGGCACCATGGACTCATCACACAAGGTCATTGGAATATAATCACCTATAGTGAGTTCACTCAAAAATTCATTAATAGATTCGACCAAAGGCATCTCGAGTGGTATTTCAAGGAACTCACCCAACTTAGGTAACATGGGACAGTGAAGGATTATGCAAATGACTTCCAAAAGATAGCTGTCATGGTTCCTGACCTATCCCAAAGGAGGCTTACTTATTTATTCATTGAAGGACTTAAGGAACCCATCAAGAACATAGTAAACCATTTGAAACCACAAACCATGGGAGAGGCAATTCAAAGGGCCATGAAAGTGGAATCCAACTCTTCAAAGGAAAAATCTAGGAACCCCTCATTTAAGCAATAATCCAAACAAGAACTACCAAGAGAAGATAATGAAGAAAAAGCGTGTTACTTTTGCAATGAAACCTGGAGAAAGGGATACCAATGCCACAACAAGGAAGCACTCAAACTAAGAGAGGAATTGATGAATAAGAATAAATGTTTTAAATACAAAGAACCCAGGGGAGAGGATCACCAATGCAAGAGAGGATAGTTACATAAAATAGAAGCAACATCAGATGAGGAGATAAGAGAAACCCCTACCAAAAGGGCTAGATGGGATACAAAAGAACAAGAAACAAACTAACTATTGTATGCAATTCTTTTTGCTTTCAATATAAACTAATAAGTCATTCCCTTGCAGGAAAAAGTTGTCTAGAAGACCTGGAAGAAGTTAGATGTAACAAAATGTTACAATCTCTTTCCAGGGTTATAAGGTTGGATAGACCTAAAGGTGTCCAAAGGACCTAAAAGAGATTAGATGTAACGAAATGTTACAATCTCTTTCCAAGGTTATAAGATTGGATAGACCTAAAGGTGTCCAGAAGACCTGGAAGAGGTTAGATGTAACGAAATGTTACAATCTCTTTCCAAGGTTATAAGGCTGGATAGACCTAAGAATAAGGTGTCCAGAAGGCTTGGGAATAGATTAGATGTAACAAAACGTTACAATCCTTTCTTGGGATAAGACATGGAAGAGGTTAGGTGTAACAAAATGTTACAATCTCTTTCCAAGGTTATAAGGTTGGATAGACCTAAGAATAAGGTGTCCAGAAGGCCTGGAAGTGGATTAGATGTAACAAAATGTTACAATCCTTTCCCGGGATAAGACCTGGAAGAGGTTAGATGTAACAAAATGTTACAATCTCTTTCTAAGGTTATAAGGCTAGATAGACCTAAGAATAAGGTGTCTAGAAGGCCTGAGAATGGATTAGATGTGACAAAATATTAAAATCCTTTCCCGAGATAAGACCTGGAAGAGGTTAGATGTAACAAAATGTTAAAATCTCTTTCCAAGGTTATAAGGTTGGATAAACCTAAAAATACAGTGTCTAGAGGGCTTGGGAATGGATTAGATGTAACGAAATGTTACAATCCTTTCCTTGGATAAGACAAGCATTCCAAACAAGGGAATCAAGAGATTAAGAACCTTAAGGGAAGAAGACCCCGTGTGCTTGAGGACAAGCAATGTCAAGTGGGGGAGACTTGTGATGTCCCCATCATAAAAGAATATCCAAAGATAAGTATATATTTCATATATTTATGTTTTAATAGATATACGTGTTCATATAGAGTAATCATTATATTCTCATTTAAATTATATATATAAATGAGATTAACTTGTGTGTCATTAGTGACAAATTAGAAGAAGAGATCCTAGAAGAAACGAAGATGTTTTTGCTTGAGGACAAGCAAATTTGAGAGGGGAGGATTGTCATGTCCCCAAAATTGTGCCATTTAGACAACAAAAAAACATATCTAAAATTATTAACCACTTAATTATAATTATTAAAATAATATTTATCATATAAAATAATATTATATAAAATATAAAATGAAAATTAAATAAATATAAAATATAAACATAATAAATATAAATATTGACAAGTTAAACAATAAAATAAATATTGAAAAAATATATATAAATATAGTAAAACAAAGATAACCCAAGACATTATTATACAATTATAAATTATCAATAAAAAATTACAAATATTAACATTATAATATTTCAATTAATAATAAGGGGGCAGCATAAGAGTCCGACGCACTTCTAGAAGAGACACACCCTTTGGTTGGATGATAAAAGACAGTCTATAGGCATTGAAGGAGAATAATTTTTATCTGAAGCCGATAGTATAAGGAGATTGTCGATTTATTAATCTCAAAAGGTAAAACGTCAGAAATCATATCCTTGAAAGCAAGGCGTGACATATGTAATGACCTGTCAGAGTACGCAAGACAAAAATTAGAATAATTAACCATTGTCTGAGCAAATAGTCACAGGAGAGTATGCGTTAATAATAAGTGTCAAAGATCAGAGTCACATCCAGCTCTGGTGAAGTCATGATTTATTTCAAAACATCTGGACGTGACAGGGAGTAGACAAAGAGCAAGACATCTGAATTGAAATGACAGAGGAAGCGACTTGGATGAAGTTGTGAATCATCAAGTCTTCCAGATGCAACAAAGACATTCGATTTCCAAGAGCTCAATTGATGCCATCGATCCAAGTTTTACATTCATTCGGTTAAGTGCTTGTATTTACAATTGCAGTCATTATAATATTCTCAGTCAGCTGTGTTGTTGCTGCCTTAACATTAGAATCTGCATGTCATCATTGCTTGTTGAGTCACCGTTAGAAGGACAGCCGTTTGTTCTCGCACTGCACTGTTGTCTCTTGCATTTAGCTGTAGCTGCATTCTATATACAAGTCTGAGACAATTTATATTGTAAATCACTCTCAGTCACTAATTACAATATATTCGGAATTTGGGAAGGTTGCACATCAACTGTTTGTTATAATGTCTTCCTGTAGCAGCTTGATTGCATGAATAATCTGTCATAATATACAGTTGGGAAGTCAGGAAATAAATTACATTGAACTCGCATACATTTTAGTTGATAGTAGAATTCCAAGTAGAGTTCTCTTTATCATCGCTAATTGCATCAAAATACAATACGAAGCCATTATCAACAGTAGAAGAGCTTATCAACAAACTAATCGACAAAATGCCCAAGAGCTGAAAGGGGAAAATTTGAGTAGAATCAGCAAGGGACATTTCACTCCCTAAACACCCAATCATATGAACATGCTTTTTATGAAGGTCTTGGTTAGAATGTTTGCAACTACCTCTAAAGTACAACAAATTTGAAGAAAGCACTAAGTAGTTCCCTAAACACCCAATTATATGAACACGCTTTTTATGAAGGCCTTGGTGAAAATGTTTGCAACTACCTCTAAAGTACGACAAATTTGAAGATTCATGATTATTTTTTGAATGAGCTCTTTGATGTAGTGCATATGGACATTGATGTGTTTGGTCCTTGATGGTGCATCTTGCTCTTCAAGATTTGGATGATACTTTTACTAACAACAAATGTTTGAAGGCTGACATAAAAATAATATAGGTCTCTTTAAGGAAATATTGAAGTCAAATAGCTTTTATGGAAGCATTTAGAACCCCATGATGTTCGGCCTTTGTGGAAGAGCATATGATGATGTTTCTTGCTTCAACATATGAGGCCATAACTAATATGAAATTGGTAAGACAACATGGGCTTGATTATCTTTTAACACTAACCCAATTTTAATCTATGCATTCCACCAAAATCACATCTATGCTTGTTAGGTGGTGGATCCCATACCTTTGTTTGGCCTTGACATTTTGCATAAAGACAAGAAGCTATACCAATGACAAAAGAAACACTAGGAAGTGTGTGAGTCCAGTAGACAAGTCTCCTATCAAGTTGACTATACAAGGTTGCATCAACCAATGGAGTTGACACTTAGCCTCAAGCATGGCTCTAGAGAAAAGAGGATTTGGAGTACGCTTACTATCAACCATGTGAAATTGTGCATAAGATCAAGAGCATACTTGGGTTGTGCTAGACTACTCCCATAATTAGATTGAGTGGCCTCAAACTCAAGAAAGTAGTGCAAAATACCCAAATCAACAATGTCAAATATATTTTGTAGAGTTGACAAAAGACCCAAATCAACAATGTCAATATATTTTGTTTACATTATAAGATGAGATTATGGACATATAGAATTAAGAGTACATTATCCTATTGTAGAATAGACATTTTGATTATAATGTTATCGTGAGAAACTTGTTGAAAGAATGAATCCATCATGGCATACCAAGCTTGCTTGGCTTGTATGAGCTATATAGATATTTTAAAGTTTGTATGCCAAGGAAGAATCTTGAACAAATCCTTGTGGTTGTTAAATGCATATCTTCCCTTAAAAATCCTCATTAGATAGGGATATTTCACATCTATTTGATGTGCAATCCAATGATTAATAGTGACAATGGCGATAGTCAATCATTTGGAGTTTAATTTGGTAATGTGGACAAAAGTCTTAGTGTAATCAATGCCCAAAACTTGAGAGAAACCTTTTGTCACAAGTTGTTTTGAACTTATCAATGCTACCATTGACAACATACTCGTCTGCTAGATCCACTTGCATTAAATCAATTTTCTTCATTTAGTGAGTGGAATTAAATCCCATGTTTTTAGGAGTCACATTCTTCTTCATGGAAAGATTGTGGATTTGAAGCAGTGGCAACATTAACACAAGGAATATTTTGATGTTGTGATTATGTCCTTTGAATGTTTGAAGGCTCCCGAACTAGCAAGTCTTTTTGGGATATTGATTTGCTTTATCAATTCACAACAATTATTGGAGTAAAACCCCTTCTCAAGATAGTGACACTATCTTTATTGTGGATCAAAAATATGTACAGGAGGTTAAATGTACATCTTGAGGTAATCTTTATGATATTTTCTCAAAAAATACAAATTCAAAATTTGAGTGAATGGGACTCTAATAATAACATGCAAATTTATCAAATGGTAGCACAACTTTGACAAACCACACAAGTATGGAGATATCAGAATTTGAAGTGATGAGCTTCTAATTAGTTTTTTAAAATGCAAGGGGAAAACTAAGAAATATGTTTGCATTCAATATGAAAAAGGATACATCCACAATCGCATCTAACATGAAAAAAGATGCAATAACAACATATAACAACATATAGAAGATTCATAATTCAAAAATGATATTATTGCTTCTCAAAAAAAATTCAAATTTCAAAAGTTCAAAATCTTAAATATCATCTGCATAATAAGTCGATCTTAATTCTAACCCCTATAACTTCCACAAACTTTACATTTTATAGGAAAATATTTCCATTCCCGATGCAACTGCTCAACTACCCTTATTTGGGTTTACAAATATTTTGGAAATGAAAATGCAGTTAAGTTCCCATAAACCACCTTCACAAAAATTTCATTATGTAAATAAGAATAAGAACTTTATAATAAAATATTGATCTCTCGTGCAGTTTTGACAGGTGTATAATTGTCGCAGTATATTTTGTCGTGCAAATTAGGCACGTTAGCTTTAAGCAATCATTCACGAAGATGAACAAAATCCATAGATACTGATTTCTGAAATTGTCTTCTAGAATTTAAGAGTTTTATCGCTCATAATAGAACTTTCTTCAATGCTTAGTCAATTGTATCGAATTGATAAGATGGTATTGTTTTTGTTTTGATTGACATTATGATTTGAAGGTTTTCAAGGTATAGAGGTTGATGGCAAAGGTAATTGTGTTTCCTTTGAAAATCGTCATATCCTTTACACCAATTTTATCATGTGCATATGCATCGTCACCTATGTAGTATATGAGAACACATTTCTTTTACCCACTAAAACGTACAACCCACTAGCCTTGTCTCTATTTCATTAGTTTCTTGCATGCCTTTCTTGTACATCCAGACCATGCATACATTAGCCTTAGATAACTCCTTGGTCTTAAAGATAGATTCTTTGTGAATCCAATCTACCTCTTCAGGAATCTCCATCAAGTTCACTTATGTCCTTTCTTGATTGGTTTTCTAAAATCTTAATATGGTCATGCATTTTCTATGTCAATGTCTATAATTTAAGATTTGACCCAGTAACATGATGGTTTTCAACAGAACTCACTGGTGCATTGCAAAACAGAGATTGGTGTGGCTTCTGGACTGTTTAAAGCAAATTCATTTCCTTTACATTCTTGAGCAAGGATTTCTAATGAGGGCTTTACTGCAATGTCCTGACCTTTTCTTGTGCTCGTTTATAGTGACATTGCATGTCATCAGTTTGCACCTTGAAGCTGTCAAATCGATCTCTTTCAATATCATGTTGATATCAACCATGTTCACCATCCCTCACTAAGCTAGCCACATTTGTCTTAGTTTCCTCAGGTGATAGGGAGGAATCATCCGTTTGCACAATGTCTACCGTAGCTGCAACCCTTCCATTAGTTAGAATAATTATATTTTTAGAATTTGGAGAGATCTTTGGGGTTTCTGAAACATAATCGTCTACTTTGTTTTGCACAAGAGTTGCAGGATCTCGTGTTTCTGAGAAACTGATTGATTCTATACTGTCTAATTTCAGTGATGATGCTAACTTCCTTTGCTGTTCACCTCCTTTTACTTGTTCCAAAAAAAACACTAAATGCCCTTTGGGACTCTTCTTTGGATACACTGAAAGAGGTGTCATTAGGCATATTTGTGATTTCTTCAGTTCCACACTTTCTGCACATTTTTGAATCTAATAATTTATTACTAACATTTGCCTTGACTTCACAAGATACCATGTGATAAGTCTTAACACCTTTAGCCCAAGAAGAGACATCAAGAAGAATTTAATTACCGTGGCACAAATATCACAAGTATCGTAAACATCCGTAGATAAAACAACATTCATTAACGGTTTATCAGCATTCTCCAGAAGATACGCTTTTGGAAGCTAAAAATTTCTGGAAACTGGCAGTCCATGAAAGCCTAAAAGAACCTTCAAATTTAAACTCGTCAACGTTGTTATTTAACCTAGAAATTGGGTGCAATATCTTTGCAATAGTTTCGAAGCCCTTGAACCAAGAATATCCAGCCGATCATCGAGATGAGCACGAGTTTTGTACCATCTTCATCACTTTGTATTGACGAGCAGACGCATAAAGCATTAAATGTATCATGAAAGCGACAATATGATTCTACATGTTCGGAAAATGAAGGTGTTTCAACCTTTGATTTTTCTTAGCATTGATTATTTAATTATTTAATGTGATAATTATCCCATGTTGTCTTGTGAGTTACAACTTACAATTTCTATTTCTGAGGAGTCAATTTGGAAGTTACCATTCATAGGTGGAGTTGTGTATGAAGGCATTTTCTATTTTCATGTTGAGTTTGCATGGAATATGATTTTTGGAGGTACAATTATCTTTTGGTAGGTGTAGGTTTATTGAAAATTAGAAGTTGTAATATTGTATGTGGTGAAAATTAGAAACTTACCGTTATGCATGTGTAGTGGTTTTGGCACTTTTCATGTTGCATCTTCAACCTTTAGCATTCAATTTTAGAAATGTCTAATTAATGCATTGTAAGCTCCTATATATTGAGCACTTGTATTTTGGAGTTGGATGAGGAGAGTTTTTCATTGTAGGGTTATGCTATCAGATTTCCTCCAAAAGAGCAAGATGTAGTCTCCGTGTTAATGTTGCAAGCCTACAGTGTATTGTAACCATATCGATGTAGATTAATACATTGGTTTGATGATTTAGAGTGTGGGGTTTTTCCACTCGAAAGGGTTTTCTCCATGTATACCGTGTTTTCTTTTCTTCTATCTATATTTCTTCTATTCATCGTGTTTCTCATTCTTGAAATGTTATTTTACATGTCGT